>NDXB01015047.1:16130-57181 GCA_002631895.1 Agapornis roseicollis | reverse complement strand
GGGGGGGAGGGGGGGGGGGGGGGGGGGGGGGTGGGGTGGTACAGGCAGAAGAAATAGGTGTTTTATCACTTTCACTTAGAAGACATGGCTGAATTGTCTTCTGAAGCTGGTTCCTGGGGGGATTTGTACTTCCCCTGCCACCTCCTCTTCTTTCTCTCTGTTGCTATGAGTACTTCATTCAGTGATTGTTATTTCAAGGAAGAATATAGGAAAAGGTACTTTTAAAAGGTACAACAAATCCCTTGTCCAGAATAGGATGAACTGTAGCCAAATGACACCTGAAGCTTGTCCAACCTACTCTTAACAATTTCTTGAAACACTGCCTTTAGCATTAATTGTAGCAAAGAAAGATTGAGTACGACAGGTAGTACTGGACTTCTGTTGTCTTTCCCAAAGCACACAAAGTGTGTGCTTTATGCGTATGTGTTTATTTCTTGACTTCTTGCTTGGGCTGAAGGGTAACCCACAGACTGGCTTTGAATAACAACTGTGTACAGCTTTCCAGTTCTCCTGATTGTGCAGTTGACTGTTCTGTTGCACATCTGCCCTTAAGAAAACACTGGTTTGAGATCATTTGGTCAGTTTGTTGAGACCATTTTGACTTCCATTCCTGCAGGATGAAACGCTTTCAGCCTTGCTAACTTGGTATGATCTGCAAATTTAGCACACAGCCTGTTCCATCATGACAGCGATTTTTGTCATGAGCAAAACTATCAGAAGTCACCAAGCCCATACAAAATGCCATGAAACACTATTTTTGCTGTATTCTTAGTGAAACCTTGATTATCACTATACACTCACTAAGTACTGGTTGTAACTGTGTAATCTACAGCTTGAAGGCCAGCTCCTCAGCTGCCTTCTCGTGTCACCAGACAGGTTGATTCTTGTGGGCCTTGTCAATATGGACAGGGGGTGATGCATGTCTCTACTTTGAGCAGTTCTGTCTTCCCAGTTGTAGCCATTGGAAGGTTTGGCTATTATCAGACTCATGTGCAGGGTAGATGTACCCTATGTGCTAGTACAGTTGTCACAGAGGAGCTTAGACACAAAAACTGAAGAACTGTTTCCCTACGTTTAAGGAGGAGAATTGATTCTAGTTTACATGTGGTGTCTTTATATAAGATGGAATCTTGTACTTAGCATGTCTGGGGAACCATAGCTCTGTTATAGAAGGAAAACAGGGTTGCTTGGTGTGTATTTTTCTTGACAAAGTCAGGAATGCTGTTACTTGCCCAGTGCTCTTCCTCAGTGCCCAGAAATACTTCTCTGTAACCTTTACTTGAATTTTAGAGTGTAGGTTGATCCAGTCTGTAACTCTCCTCCTTTTCAAAACTGGGTAGTTACCTTCCTCCTACACCTAGCCTTGTATATAGGCTTTCTTGTCTCTTTTTGCATCTCATTTTGTCCATAGGTGTTTTTTTTTTGCCCCTCTGGTTATTCGGCTGTTCTATTTGCTGGATATGTCTCGTTCTGGTTTTTTGTTTCTCCCCTCACCCCAGTATGATTTCTTCGAGCTCAGCCACAATCTGATTTGGCCAGGTTGGTTTCTTACAGTTTTTCCTTTAAGAAACTTTAAATTGGAAATGAAATACGTTAAATTCAATTTGTATGGCATTCTAACACAATACAGAGAGTTTGGTGAAACAAGTTTGTCCTTTCTACTCTACTTCTATCTTTTCCTAATATCCAGAGATTGTTTTACTGTTACCATCATCCATGTTTTCCTTCTCATTCATTTTCATATGAATTCCATCTAGACTCTACTCTTCTGGATATACAGAAACTAGAGCTGATCTAAGGAAGAAAAGGAAAAGGCATTGTATTGCCTTTAAGACAGTGTTTGTAAAGGCACTTCTTTGTCTGCAGTATCTTGGTTGATTTTTATATTATGCAAGTATTATATGATTTATATAATACGCATTATAGTATAGTATATCATATTATGTTATGTTGTATTTATCACATTGTATTATTTTACTTTATGTCTCAAGCTAGAATATATAAAGCTGTCATTTGATTAAGCTTGGTCAAATGGTATTTTTTTTCAGGTAGAACTGATTAGAGGGCACATGAAAGGAGGTTTTTGAGGTGTAGACCTTGAAATAGGTTGGAACATTGTTTTGGATATGGAAGATTGGTGCAGAAGCTGAATGTTTTCTGTAAGTGATTCTAAATTTGGAATATAAAACCTTCTGGAGGCTATGAGTTAAGAACTGCAGCTGGAGCAAAAGTGGCAACATAAGGATGTAAGGAGAAACAAGTTGAAGAACTACTATATCTATACTCCATATAGCAAATGTCAGTAGCATACAGCTTATGTAGGCTGGCTAGCTTCACATTTTGGCAATGATAACTTCTGCCTCCGTAACAGATGTGCAGAAGGGTTTTGCTTTTGCACACAACATCTGCAGATGTTTTGGGCAAGGACTTCGTATTTTATACATCCAATAAAAAAGCTGTAATAAAATTGCTGCTTTGTTCTCTAAAGACAATGCTGTGTGCCCAATTTGTTCTCTGAATTACTTACTGTATTTTGGGTTTGTGTTTATCTGGTATGTGAATATAATATGGAGTTTGTTGGCAAAATTCAGTTTTGCTCTATAGTAAAGCATGAATTTGGGTAGATTCAGGTAGATGGGAAGTAGGAAGAGAAATGACATCAAGCAGTGACTTAGAATAACTTGAGATTTTGCAATTTTTCAGAAGTTAGGAACACTGCCAGTTTAAATGCTACATATGCTAGGCTTCCGTGTTCCTTGAACCTTGTAATCTCAGTGCTTGCATATTGATTTTTCCCGTCCACAATGTGTAAAGCAGGAGAACTGAGATTATTAGGCATGCTGCAGTAGTATTATAATTACTGCCTGTTCTCCTATTTAACCAGCTCATTCAGTCTCAGTGGATAGGTAGTACTGTTTTTGTTGGAAGGGAACACAAGGTAAGAAAGTGTTTCTAGCAGAAGAAAGGCTTCTTGCCTTGGGATGGGATTTTCTTTATCCAGGTATTTCAGATGTGCTTCTTCCTGCCTTAAAACTCAGTGTTGTTGTGAACAACTTCCGCTGGGTTTGAAGGCCAGAATCAGTAACTGCACTGCATGCCTTGGGAATGGCTCAGAAGCTGTTCTCTGGCCGGAATGCATTCTTCCCTGCCCCTGATTTTAAATGTGTTGAATGGAATCTTGTGATGGAATTGCAGCTGAGGATGTGCAGCTTGCATCTGTGTGTCCTGATAAACATCTTGTCTTTAAATTTAGGGAGTGAATGGGAAAATACACCAAAGAAATGAAGCTTTCCAAAGATGTCAGAAGAACAAAGTTAGATTATGTTGAGCTTTTATTTTTAAGTTATGGCTTTGGACCACATTAGGGAATGAAGGTCTGTCTCTTTTTAACTACCTGTTGTAATACAGCATCTTTGACATGAACATTGAAACCAGCTTGAGAAGAGAAACAACAGATGGGAATATACAGAACAGGAGGAGGAGTGGGTACCACTGGTGGGTCTTAGAGGAGCGTGCTTTGTGTGAATTGCACTCTTTGGGGTGTAACGGGTGGCTTTGACCACGTAAATCAAAGACAGTGTGTGCACAGAGCCTCGCAGACACACTGCTCTCAATCACATCTTGGCCAGCCTTTAAGCTATGCAGGGCATACAAGACTTAGGGTTTTTAAACTGTATGTGCCGTGCTGGGGAGCTCAGGATCCTGCTCTGACACCTGGAGTCCAGCACAGAAATGTCATGGACTGGTTTACAGGAGATTGCAGCTGGTGTTGTGCTTAGTTACTGTTCCCGCAGATAGTGAAAAGGTTTTTCCACACACAGTAGCTGAAACACGTTCCCATTAATATTAGGTCTGCTTCTTCCCCCACCAAACTATGGTGTAACTCCAGAAATTTCCTTACAGGGTGTTTAGCTGGTGCGTGATAAGCGTGTCAGAAATCCTTGTTGTTTGAAGAGGCGTGTTCTTAGCTTACTTGATCTTGGGCAGCCTGGCTTGTCTTAAACCCTGTCTGTTTGTCTTTGAACAAACCAAAATCTGCTTGGGTTTTATTCTTCTTTAAAACCCTGGATCTGCAGTGGTGTTGCAGGCACCAAGTGCTGGTCTCGTTTTGATGGGCTGAATCATGATGAATCATGAAAAACACCGTAAATCATGGGCTGAATCATGAAAAACACCCTAAAAAACCTGACTGAATGAAACAGCTGCCTCATATACTTGTGGTGCCTTATATTTATATATAAAACCTCCAATTTACCAGGCAGTTGAGGGGGTCCTCAAGAGCAGTACATGTAGGCATCATTTTAGTGCTGCGGTTTCTCAAACTCACAAGATTTCTACTGAATATTGTGCTTGTACTTCATCTGGACATTAAATACATCAGATTTATCCACAAGGTTAAATCTAGCTTCACAGTTTCACTTACTGTTACTGAGCACCTATTGTCAGGACATGATACTTGCACTTTAATCAGCTCCTTCACCCTTTTTGATGAAAAATGTTTTTGAGCAGATGGCTTGGGTTGGTTTGTGTTAAATTGAGTAATCTGGATCAGTCTTCTGTCAGTTCCATCATTAATACCTTCACTTTGTGAACAGAAGACAGTATAAATAGGAGTGTCTAAGATAAACCAGAAGTGATTTTTACCTGGAGTATCTGCATGTTATGCGTGGGATAGAGGGAGTCTGTATTTGGAATGTCAAATCAAAACTCACTGTGGATAAACCCCTGGCTTTCATTTAAAGAAGTGTGCCTCAGAGGAAAGCATGCTCTGGTTTGCCAAGAGAAACTTAAGTTTTAATTCTTTATCTTCAGTGCTCACCATGGCCTGATACTCCTACAACATTTGTAAACAACAGTCCTGCTCCTGCTCCAGCCTTTACCTCTGCTCAACATAACACCTACAGTGTCCCAGACAGGTAGGTTTCTTTGTGCACCCTAATTAAAGATTACGTGTAAAATCATGGTGGTTCAGAGGTGTTTTCTGAGTAAATGCAGCTGCTTTCTGGTTCCACTGGGGAATGAGGGATTGGTTTGACTTTGCACATTTATTTTGGAGGTTTTGACATTACACAGAGTCATTACTTCTACTTCAGCATTCTTCTTTCTTCCTATACGTTGGCTGAAAACTTCTCCTCTTGTCCTTTGCCATGTAGCAAATCCTTTACCTCTGAACTATTCTGATTTAGTCTTTGTCTATGGAAACAATTCAGCCTCTTCCAGTGTGAAGTCTTCATTCACCTCATACACAGTCAATAGAATTTGCAAGAAGAAAAGTCAATAATCTTCACAAGCTTTTTCAACAGCAGTTGTATTGGTAAAAGCATTTAGAATTGAGACGTTAGCTAAACTACCTTAACCAGACTTGGGTGAGCAAGGAATGATTTGCAGTGGTGTTGTCTGGTCTGTGTACTTTGAGTTCAAGTTGATTTTCAGTAAGGCTGAAATATTTTGCTTAATAAAATTCTAGTAATTCTTTCCTTTCTTCTTTCAATCTGTAGCAATTCTTCCTCCCCAAATCATCAAGGAGATGGAAGCTCTCAAGGCTCTGGAGATGTGAGTGTTTGCTTTCTGGTACTGCTCAGGGCTCTCTCTGTGTATTTGTGTTAGAACATTTGATTTATATGTACGCTGCTATTGACTCTGTTGGGGAAATGTTTAAGGCGGGAGGGGGGAGGGTGGTGAAATGCTTTTTTTAATATCCAGATTAACACCTCCAGTCTTGTTTCTTACAGCAGCTTCATCCTTCAGCCACAATCCAGGAAACTCAGCAGTGGTTGCTCAAGCACAGGTTCTCTAACTATACACGGCTTTTCTCAAATTTCTCAGGTATCTCTACTATTAAACGTTCAATTTGCATTAGAAGGCATTTTCTTCTGGTTAGTTTCATCCAAATTCACCCTAACCCCCCAGAGTGGAGCTGGGGTCTCTTTGCACTATGGCAGTTCACGATATCATTTTAACTTTGATTAGTCCTTAGAGGAAACAACTGTATTTGGTGGGCAGCAGCTGTTGCCTGTTCTGCTGGGCTGGCTTGTGATGGCAGCAGAATGCAGTGGTCTCAAGTGCAAGATGCTGCTAACATCTGCTCCATGGTAGATCTTCCATAGGAGTTGGATTTCACTGTGGTGTATGACGCTTTCTCTGGAGCTGTCTTATCCACAGAAATGGCAAATCCTGTTTTGTATCTAACTGCTTCAGTGCCATGCAGCAGCAGAATTCCTTTATCTATGTGCATGTGTCTAATGAATATTCATATTTACTACTTAGTTTGAATATTCATCTTTATGAATATTCTTCATTTTAACAGAATGTCTGATTATTCTTAAATGTGACATGTGCCAGTTGAAATGAGCATACAATTGATGTTAAAAAGTACAGATGTTCCAACAAAATCTTCATAAAATTCTCCTGTGTGTCTCCAGGTGCTGATTTATTAAAGCTGACAAGGGAAGATCTGGTACAAATCTGTGGTCCAGCTGATGGAATTCGGCTGTATAATGCACTGAAATCCAGGTATGACCTTTGGTGTGAGGCTGCATGGGTTTTGTTCTGTCATTTAATAGCACTGGGAGACCTGGGCAGCTAGAATCAGGATGGGCCCCGATGCCTTCATGTGTCTGAGGACCTGGCAGCAGTTGGTGTAAAAGGAGCCCCTGTATATACCTTTGGGGCCTCACATTGGAGCTAAGAACAGCCTGAGGCTTTCTGAGGTTACAGGTGCAGAGTGGTACCCAGGCAGCATTCCAGATGATGTTTCTGGTTCAAAAAGGGTGTTTGTTACCACAGACCTTTGTAAGAATTGCCATTGTTACTCAGTAGTTGTGGTACAGGATTACAACAGGCAGCAGCATTCAGACAGCACTCGCTGTTGGCATTCTGTATTAGTTTCTTGATCCATTAAAGAAAACCCTGCAAGTGAACCGTGAGCACAACAGACCTGCCTTTGTGGCACAGCATTTCCTGTATTCCCTCTGATGTGTGGTTTCTTCCAATTGCAGGTCTGTTAGGCCCCGTCTAACAATCTACGTTTGTCAGGAGCCATTGAGGAGCCTACAACTGGAAAGACAAGATGCAGGCAATGGTGACAGCAGCAACGGTGCAATATATGGTATGTCACAGTGGAGTCCCTTAGCACCATTCCTGTGTCTTAAAATGCCTAAACCAAGAGAAATGGGAAGAAAGTAAGAGTACTAGTGGAGAGGCTGAATGCCTGTTTCTGGGACACAGAGAAAATGTAGGAAGGTGTATTCACAACAGCGCTGCTGTTCTAACACTCAGGGGTGAACAGAAACTTAAAACCTCTCCAGCTTAAATGGCTGATTCTTTTTCAGTCCACTGAAACCAGCAGTTACGTGGTAATGAAGGAGTTCTGAAATCAGCTGTGCTGTATTCTTACAGACAGGGTATTAACCAGACAAATGTCGGTGCATGTAAAAGCTACATGCAAAGGAAACACTTCTTTCCCATTTTCTGTTACGTTTTGCTTTCATTTTCTGTGCACCTGAACTAAAACTGGTAGAGCTTGGACAAGGAAAAGCAGCCAAGCAGTCTACAGGCCAACAGTTTTAGTATTATAAATGGCTGTTGTTTCAACACAGACCAGAAGATAATGTTTAATTGTACATTCCTATCAATCTTACATATAAGGGAATGGAGATACCTGAAATCATTTTCTTGCTGTTGGCTTTGAGTGAAGAGCCATCACTCTCCAACCAGTTGAACTCTGTACAGGCTGCTGCCATTATAGTAGTTGTGTATTTTCCATGCAAGGAGTGCATGAGGTGGAGGAGAATCCATAGACAATTCTGTTTCTGTCAAATTGCATGTATTCCCTCTGGAAATATGTTTCCCATCTTCAGTCTTTGGTTTGGGGTGGAAGAATGTGCAAACATGGAGTTGCCAAGGGCTTCTAGCACTATTAAGTAAAGCTGTAGAACTGTAAATACAGCATCAGACTGACCAGCTGCTTTGTCTTACTGTTCCCTTTACTGTTGTATCTTCCTGCTGCCATCCTTTAGCTCTGAGATCATCTGTAGGAAATACATTTAAACACCTGAGAACGGCTCTCTTTGCCAGAAAACCAGCCAATCAAACCAAAACCACCTCCATCCTTACTTTGAGCAGCAGTGTGGTGGTGTGAGTCACTTGTGTTACCTGGCAATATAGCAGTGGTCCCTAAAGAGCCACTGACCTGGTTGATGTGACTGTGCCTTTCTGTGGAGGATACAGGAAAAGATGTGGAATCTGCCTTTGGTACCAGAGCAAATGGAAGCCTTCACCTTGCCAGAAAGTTGTGCTTATGGCTTCACCTTGAAAACCAGGTCATGGCAGTTCATGCTTCTTGGTGAGAACAGAGTGAGAACAAAGATTTTTTAGCTTTTAAAATGTTTAAATGCTAGGTTATGAACAAATTCACCTGATTTTTCCACGTAGTTCCTTGTTACCAGATAGCACCATGCTGATGTAAGTCCTCCTTTTTTCTTGCAGTTTATCATGCAATCTACTTGGAAGAAATGGCAGCCTCAGAAGTCACACGCAAGCTTGCTTTGGCATTCAATATTCCTTTGCATCAGATCAACCAGGTTTACAGACAGGGTCCCACAGGTATCCACATTCTTGTTAATGATCAGGTAATGGAAATTACATTTCCTTGACATTTTATTTATGCATGAGATCAGATGGTGGATTTTCTTATGCTTCCTTCTTTATGATTGCTTTATTCTGTTTGATAATGCAGCCTAGTATTTTCTGGTATTTAGAGTACTTTTGCGTTACATTACAATAAGCAGAAGGATCCTTTAAGTGTCACTCTTCCTCTACCTGAATCAAATTAAATTACAAGAAGAGAAAGGCAAGTGGTCTGTGTAGTTCTGAGATGCTGCAGTAATGACTTAGAATGTATTCATTTTGAACAGGGAGCCTTTTCAGTACTGTTGCCCTCAGCTTACTCAAGCATCTGCCATGGATTTAGCGTTCAAGACACAGCCAGCAGTAGTAGCCTCCAAACAGGTTGTCACATGATTGATGGGCAGTAGTTTGACAGTAACATGTTTTAACTTCATTTGTTATGTGCTTGTCACTCACTGACTAAACCCAGAAATACCCAATGCTTGTAACAGGCTGGGTTTAATATCTGATGTATGTGTTTGGTGTTGGTCGTACTCAGGTTTTTAAAACTTCTTTTTGCTTTCGTAGATGGTTCAGAACTTTCAAGATGAGAGTTGTTTCTTATTCACCACAATAAAAGGTACAGTCAAAACCACAGCTGTGCAGTCTATCAAGGAACTGAATGCTGGTCCAAGAAACTCCCCAGGCAGAGTAAGGGCAGATACAGAGAAGGCTGATGTGCAGACACATCAAGGTCTACTTCCAGCAGAAATGGCAGAAACCCCCATGTGGTCAGAGGGGTGGCATCATTTCAATTGTACCTGCAGTCAACTTTGGTCGTTCAGGTTTCCTATTTAAACACTGGGGCTTCAGATGAATCCCACCCTTCTTAGGGTATCCAGTGTAGTGCTGGGAAAAGGTGCCAGGAAGTTGCTGTAATATGTGGATGAGTTTGGCTCTGTGCAAGTTTCACCTACAGAAACTGTCCCAGTTTTGAAGACTCAGGTACAAATTGTTGATCAGAACATTTTTGTTCAGCAGGAGTAGGAAAGTTTTTGTTTCCCCCTGTAGATGAGCTGTATTTTTGAAGTTGCTTCACTTCAGCCTCCTGACTTGAAATTCCAATACTGAAAAGTTGTTGTGTATAGTTTGTGTAAAATAAAATCTGTTCAGTGACTGTTACAGACCCATTTGTCTCACTTATGAAGCCTTTGGGTGGTACTGCTCAATTCTAACCGTAAAGCCACAGCGGCCTTTGCTTTTAACAGTTTCCCTTTGGCTTTCTAGTTTAAGGCTGAGCATCACAAAATTGATGATTGAAAGTATACACTAAGGATTTTGATTGCTCTTGCAGTAGTTAACTTCCTTTGTCATAGTAAGTGTCACAGGTTTAATATATGGTAGGAGGTGTTCAGAAATAACTACAGACCAAAGGGAGCTTTTAAGAAGTTATTCTTCAGGCGTTAGTGTGAATAGCAAGTTCCTGGTATTTAGCATGTTTTGACTTCACTATTTCATAGCTGAAGTGAACCATTTCTACATGGTAAAACCTAAGCCCATGCTTTGCTGTTTTGGGGCTTTGGCTGGTGTATTGATGGTTATTCTGTTTATGATTCTGACAATTTCTTTTCCAGCTGAAAATGGTGAAGGCTTCCATATAATTCTGAAGTGATGTCTCACAACTGCTAGACTGATACTCCACTGCAGCATGAAGTCCTGCCTGAAGATTACCAAGATCATCCAAAACCTTAGGATCTAATGTCACTGTATAAGATGTTTCATATTGAAAACACAAAATGACCTTTCTAATGAGCTGTTTGATAGGTGAACTTTCTTATCACTGCCATAGCTAAGTGTCCTCATGAGAGGTATAACGCCATGACAGCTTACGTACAGGCATGAAAGACAATGTAAGCAAAGGTGCTTGCCCTTCACTGAAATAAGGCAAATTATGGCCAGTAGATACAGGTTTTAGAAGTGTTTTCTATTACCTGTATCCAGTTGGAGATGAATGTAAACTTATTTTGGGGCATTTACCTTTCTGTGCCAGTTTGTCTATTCCGTGCTTGTACCTGACGCTGGTTTTATTTTTTGATGTTAGCAGAGCACATGTTAATCTGTGTGGAGATGAGTAGTTAAGCTGATAGTGATCAGGTTGTTGGGTCTTTGAGAGTCAAGCTGTCAAAACAGCTTCCTGTGTAAATTGTGTATAAGAGTGTATGTATGAAGTGTAAATGCCAGAAGAGGGCTTTTAAGAAGCCCTAGACAGATGCAATATATGCATGCAGCAAACTGCATTATCAGTAGTACCTTATTGGAGGGATTAGTATAAATCCTATGAGGTACCAAGTAATTGTGTTTTGCTTTAACGGATTTAATGGAAAAGACTTGCCTATGCATCCTTTATGTTTAGTTTCTTAGGTTCTCTGCGGAGCACTGCTGCAGTTTAACTCTTTGCTTGTGAAATTGTGGGGTTTAAAATACCGGCTGTGAGAGGTGGATGTTTCTGACTCACTGGAATGGTGCTGATAAGGGAAGAGGAACCACAGGCACCACAGGGCTGGCGCAGCTTTCAGCAGCATCAAATACACAGCTTAAGAAATACTAAACCTGCTCCATGTAACTCTTCTCCCCAGCAGGGAAAGGCCTTGCTCTAGTGGCTGTTATGGACATAGTAGTACCTGTTCTGTTGCCCTGTCTTTGCCCTAGGAGCCACGCTGAACTGCTGTTACATTACAGTGCCTCTGCCATATGACCAAATACTTTTCTTTCAGCCAGGATTTGTGCTTTCTTGCTATTTTGGGCTATCTGTCTCTTGTGAAGACGTGGTGCACCATTTCCCATGCTAACATTCAGTTGCAGCTGGTTCGGTACTTGGAGAGGAACTTCTCCACAGGGACTGAATGACTTCGTGCCGCTGTCATTTTGTGCCTCTGGAAAGCTCCACCGTGATCTCTGGCTTAAATGCGTAGGAACAGTTTTGCTTTCTATGCCGCAGCTCTCAGTGTGAGCAACCGCCACCGCATGTACAAAAACAACTTTGATTTTGCCATTCCCTCTTCTGTAACTGGCTCAAGTGCTTCAGCAGAAAAGCTTCCTAAAGCTGTAGCGTTCTGAAACTTTACATTCATCCAAGCTAGAGGGGTTTGGGTTTTTTCTGTCCTTATTTTTTCTGCACTGAAAGTAACATTTTATGTACTTAAACATTTCTTCCTATAAGTTAAGTTGTTCATTTTGGGTATTGTTTGGTCCTAGCATTTTTTGAACTGACACCGTCTTTTCAGCTCCCACCCTATTCAAATCCAAATGTTTTATAAAAGCAGAAAAATCCTTGATTGGAAAGTATCCCAATATCTGATTTTAAAGAACACTGAAAGTTGTACAGTAGTTTGTCCGGCTCACTTCAAATTGGAATTAAATTATGGCACCAGCAAATTGCTTTTGTTTTTTAATGAGATGTACACATTTCAATTTAAGTATAATAAATGTTTTTCAATAATTTTGTAAAGGTGCTTTTCTTTTCCTTTACTTCCCCATTCGAGATGCTTCTGGTGTTCAGATTCAGGTGAGCTGCAAGACCTGCCCTAGTGATAACAGTGGGTAAAGGTACTCACAGAAGCAAACCAGCTCAGTAGCTTATCCTGCAGCTGACACACTGGTACAAAACTGAGTTAAATTTGAAATGATTGAAACAAATTCAAATGACATCAGCTGATTATTTATTTAAGTGGCTTATATCAGAGTAGGTTCCGTTTGGGTTTGTACATCTTAAATGCAATGGACTTACAGGGGTCATTATGTTCTTAGAGAAAAAAAGATGAGCCAACAAAGGGCAATACAACTTGATGTACTGGTACTTGTTGACCTTCGTGGTACAGGTAAGAAAATCTGCTTAAAACTCTCTGTTACAGCAGGACATACCCTAATAGAACTTGAAGCACGATGGTAACAACACTCCACTGCTGTGTAAAACAAGCCCTGACCACCTTATTTTGTAGTAGTAATCCATGTACTGCTGCACTCTAACCTGTAACTTCATGTCAAAGCTGAGGATTCCAATTATTGTCCTTATCTGGAACACATTCACTCTTAAAAAGTAGCTTTAAATATGTGGGGGGAATTGCAGTACTACCCAGAAGTAGCTTCTCCAACTGCTTTTTAAGCCACTACTTCTATTAATCTTCAGTAAACACACAGGCCCTGAACTCTTAAGACATACATACACACACTATCAGTCTTACACAGAAAAGGTTTCTGAACCGTTGAGTAGTTTCTCAGATAATTAAGTTGCTTAAGATAAAAAAGTTCATCTAATCCTCTAGCACTGAAGAACTAAGGATGGCCTTAAGAGTCAATACACAGAATGTTACTATTCTTGTAATTAAGATGTTGACAGCTTCTCAAGTAACCCAGATGTGAAGAGTTTGGCTTTCTGCATTTGAAAACCACAGGTTTGGTTCAACTCCTGCGTACAGCTTTATCTGCCCATCTGCTTGCTGTGCCCTAAGACCAGGTGTGACAAACAGCTGGAATTCCTTACTTCATCCCATCGTAGTTCCCATAACTGAACCTGGTTTCCATTCTTCAGCTGTAGCAAAGCATGAGTACCCTCTGTTCTAGAACAGCAGCATCTTTCCCTTACAGCCCAAGGAGGTAACTAAGGACAGCAGGAGCAGTGCTGCGGGAAGCACCATGTGGCTGCTGCAGCTGCTCAGCTCCACCCACAGCAGGTTGCTCTCCCCTAGTAAAGGCTGATGGCATTGGGTGTAAAACATGCTTCAGTGACAGGTAAGCATTACACCAGCTTAAGCAAGCTCAGAAACTTGGGAAGTATCTCTATTTATACAGTTACCTAGAGGTACTACCTTACCTTTTGACATTACCTATTGTGTCCCCTTGTGTAACTAAATACAAAGCTGACTCATGACAAAGTACAAGCTGTTTGGCTGCAAGAGCTCATGGTTACCTTGCGGTTTTTTGGTCAACATCTGCTAAAGCTGATTTGTCTTTAAACCTGGTGTTTAATCTGTCATATATGTTACAGAACAGCAGGTTCAGTTCTGTGGTGCAGCGGACTTGAGCCCCACATCAGGCTACACAACTTCACACTGAGTAGTGCTTACAAATGCAAATTAACTTTCAAGTTTAGTGAACTCCCACCAAGTAACTGCTAAGCTGAAAGGCCTGCACATTTTACACAGCATTTCAGTTCTCATGCCAACAGAAGGAAGGAGTTGTTAATACAAACTGAAGCATCACCAACTTAATCCACAGCTGCACATTATGGTAAGAGTTTTACCTGGAAAAAAAAATGCTTTTCTTGTCACAAAACTGGATGACCAAACACCACCGTTAGGACTGTCAGGAAACCAACTCCTTCCACTGCCTTGCAGTCCCATTCTCTTCAACATCAACAATGAAATCTGCTGTGTGGTTGCACTTACTGTCAGAGAATGATACAGCATCTGCAGAGGCGCTGTCCGCTCCCTCCTACTGATGGTGGGGGAGTTACTGGAGCAAAGTAAGCATGAACTTTCACATGAGGTAGGTGAGCCTGGGGGTGAAAAGTCTGTGTTACAATGGGAGAGAAAGAAACAACTAGTGAAAAGCAGCAGCAGACTTCAACTGCTGCCGACACCTGGGCTCTCAGGTTGGTTAGCTAAAAGGAAGCATCTGTACACTGAATACTGTCCAAGATGTTGTAATTTCTCCTGTCCCATCCAGCTAAGGCATGCTATGACTGGGCTCTCACCTGCATAGAGTTCCCACGTCCTTCCCAACAAAGCATGGCTCAGCCTAGACAGCTCTATCAGCCCAGACACACGTTCTGCTGTAGGGGAGAGGGGATGCTGGCTACTGAAGCTACTGTATCCTGTCTCCCCTGTTCCATATTTCTCTCATCCTAGAGAGCAGCATGGAGTAGAACTGGGCATATGCACTCAACAGTCACTGACAGGGAGCTTTCCAATTGCAAAGGTGCTTGGACAAGAATCTGGGAGGTGAAGTTGCAGACAAGTGTAACAGTAAGGCTAAACCACTCATCCCCTAGGGCAGGTCCATGGAGAAAAGGTTTGTGGCTGGACTTGAGGGCATAACATAGTCCCTTCAATAGTTTTGCTATTGGTGCTATATATTAAGTTAGATTTTAGAAGTTAATGGCACTACACAATCTAGAAAACATAGAAGCCTGTCTGAAATAATAATACAGAAAGCTGAAGATAAAGCACTCTTAATTCCAACAGCGAAGTGTCATGAGCTACAAACAGGCAATTATTACTACTCATACAGAAAAGCTCCATCTAATTCCTAAAGGTGAGGAATTAACAGAACCATATTCAGACTCTGTTCATTCTCTTGCCTGGGACATGCACAGGATTCACACAACCTCAAGCAGCATCAGCAGCTCATTCCTACCGGCACAAGTCAGTGAACACGTACTCTGATCCGCTTGATTCCAGCTCGTGTCACTTGCTGGCAGTCATACAGCTCAATTCTCTCCAAGTTGTGGCAGTTCTCCAGGTGTTCCAGTGTGACATCAGTGATAAGGAGACAGTTATCAAGCTCCAGGACCTGCAGCCTCTCATGACCACAAGTACTGTTGCTCAGATGCAGAATCCCATCATCAGTGATCAATTCACAGTGAGATAAGCTCTAAAACGGAGAGAAGCAAACAGTTAACACATTGCTCAGGCCAAGTTACTCTGTCTTCCAACCAGCAGAACTCTTCAACCTTGTGGTCAAACAGTTACAAACAGTACAGAGCTGAAATCCAGAAGAGCAACCAAGAAACAGCTCTACTCCACCAAAGGGCTGTGCTTTGTATTTAACTTGGCTTCAACATAAGTAGAGCCCCAAAACGCAGGTCACTGGCAGAACTACTCAGGCCCCTTTTGTTCTATGTGAACAGGGGAATTCTGGTCCTACGGCCAGGCACTTCAGCTACTGTACACAAACAGCACATGTGCTGTGCCAGAAAACAGGAGACAGTGTTAAAGAGATGCTCAAGGACATGCAGGAACAGTCAAGGATCTGCTGACAGGAGTCAGTGCTTCACAAGCTACCACGTTTTCATACATAACACTGGCACCAAGCCTATGCAAGTCCATGGAGATAAAGAACAATCAAACTGGACTGATTTGCTAAACAGTGATTTCAAGAACACGCGAGCGCTCGGCCCCTCAGGCTGTATGTATAAGGAGTAATAAACATCTTACACAGCTGCAGAAGCAAGGCCTTTCTGCAGCCAGCAGCATAATAAACCAAAAAGTTCTGCTCCTCTTCAGCATGTTATTTTACTCCCTTGAATTTCAAGAGCATGGGAAAAGCTGCAGCATCTCAGGCAGCACCACATAAAGCAGTTTCCTGGTTCCTTCAGGAAATTCATGACTTCTGGAGAAGTCTGATGATGACAACAACAGAAAACAGACTTTCCTCAGAGGGGGCTTAACAAGTACCAGTGAAATGAATGTTCCCAAGTCTTCTGCATATGAACATGCAGGATCTATGAACTCTAGTCCTCTTGCCCTGGGCTCTGCACCAAGCTCCTTGCTTCATGCTCAGCCCATACTTGTATCCAAGCCTAACGGTGGCTGGTTCCTGCCTTGCCACCAGTGTTTTTTCAGACAGCAGCTGATGAAGAAACACTTGCAGCAATCCAAAAGCATTTTTAAACTCAGAGAAAGCAAGCTTCTTGCTAATCATCTGAATCAAACATGTAATCCTTCCTTTCTCTCAGTACAACACATCTATCGTCTTTTATTTCAGCCTGACAAGGAAGCCTGAGCATTGCCAACCTTACCAGTATTTTACCTCAGCTAAAGTCACAAGCATTTCCTGCCCACTGCCACACACAGGTCTGTCCTGCCCTGTCCTTTAGGATAACTTGCCCCTCAGCTTTTCCTCCTTCTCCGAACAGGATGAACAAGTAACCAGAGAAGAGCCTTGAGACAGGTCTGCAGCATCCCCGAGTCTGATGGGGAGCCCCCTGGCAGCTCCAGCAAGTCCAATGTCACCCACTCCGCAAGCCTGAACAGCTGGCAGTGACGTGCCTCCCATAATGATGCAAGTCAGCCCTGCTCTAACTTACAACTTGTTCACATTCTGCAAGTTCATCAATTCTCTAAATACTGCAGGTCTCTCCTGCACCTAACCTCCCTTATGTATGTGCTCTCAGCATTTGATTTGGCGCACAGCCTGGAAACAATCAGCAGTTGCAGGGTTAAAGAACATTTATAACAGACCTGCTGTTTCAAGGAAGGACAGGAGGTTCTGTGGAGCCGTTGGTTACAGCAGCAGCCTGTTGGCTAATTAAGAGTTTTCCATCCAGGAAGTAAGCAGCTTATAAAAGCAGCTTTCCTGAGACACTGTGTTTGGTACTGAAAGGACAATATAGGATGTACAGCTGAGTTCGTACAACTTTAAAAAACAAATATGCCAAGTGATACATACTTCATGTTATCTGACCTTTCTGACTTCATAAGCCTGTCAGAAAGTGTTAATAATGTGGAATTTTACAATGCCAATTGCTTGAAACCTTTTGAGGTTTCAAAGGTTTTGAAATACATGGATTCAAACCAAAGAATTTTGTTATTTTTGTTAATTTTTTTGTTAATCCGTACTAAAGGCTGTGTATAAATCAAATGCCTGTCATATTGTGAGAGTGACATATGATCAACTTAAGAGTTCAACTGACTTCCCACATCCAGTACTGAGTATTTCAGTTTCTCCAATAATTTGAATGTGCAATTATTAGACATTTTCAACAGAAATTACTTCTTAAGTCCAGTAAGTAATAGAGCATTTGAGTGCTCTGATACTGATGACCAGAATTAGTTGGTTATAATTGGTCTAATAGTGCTTTTCCTTATTTCCACTGTCTATGGAGTCTCCAAACACCAAGAAACAAATTCAAAGTTGATTTCTACAACTCCGAACTATTTGTTTGAGCTGTAAATATGCCTAAACATAGGCTAAAGCACAGCTAGTCAAGATTTAGCAGAACCATCAACAAATACGTGATTTCATATTTGAAGCATAACATCAGTTTACTAGCACCTGCTAGTCTGTTTTCTCTTTCCCTGTAATTCTGAGCTGTCACTGTTCACTCACACCTTTGAGGATGTATCCTTCCTACACACAAGGTAAAAATCACATCAACAAAAACTCAGTTTTCCCTGTTCTCTCAGAAAAGCTGTGTTATTTTACCAGTGCCACGCTTCCCTGCCCATGGGCTAAAACACACACACACAGAGGCAGCAACCAAGAGCGGGTTCAGAAAGATACTTGCAAATTACGAAGTTTTACGGTACCTCTGGTGCAGCACTGGCACAAAGGACCTCTTGCAAATACAGGTTACAGTTGCCATTACAGTACAAGAACATAGCCATGGCAGAAGAACAGAAAATGTCCCATATAAATGGCTCCACACCTCCTGACAACTCTCGTTTGCCTTAACATTGAGAATTATGGTACAGAAATGAGGTCAGGCAATTAATGAGGAAAAATAAAAACCAACATCAACAGAAAATAGTGAACAAGCTCCTTTTCAAAAGCCATCTCTCCTCATGTTGCTACCTTAGTAACACTGAGCAGCAATAACACCATTTAATTAATGAAGCAGCAAACCTTCCTTTAATCCTATCTAAGAACAGATTATAAAGATACTTGCTCTGTCACGTACATCTGTAGTAGTATATTAAAAAAATCTACCCTCATGGCACACCTGTCCCAAATACAGGAGCTCCTGTTGTAAGGACAGCCTGGCAATTCTGGAGTACCCTCTCTGAAGAACAGCCAAATTTATGTCACCTGAAATTGGTTTTGATGTTCCGAAAGATCTAAGCAACCACTCCCTAGGAAACAGTTCTCTGAAGTAAGCAGGGTACCCCACTGAAAGCATCTCAATCTTCTCCAACTGCATTCAAAAGTCTAGGTCAAAAAAAAAACCCTTTCATAATTTACTATGTAAATGGAATCCTTGGGAAAAAACTGCTTGCATGCAAAACTGATATCAGAGTGACCACACAGATTACATTTATCTTCATAGGGTGGTTTTGCTTATTCAGTATTTGACACAAAGGAGAACATTAGTGAACACTTCAAGGGTATCTATAAAGTACTATAAGTAATCAAATAGGAAGGATGTTTACCACAACAATACAAGTTTTTTGGTTATTACCCACTGATTTGGTAATATTTTGTTATCACACAATGTAAATATGTTAGGAGTTATCTTCCTTAGAATACTTATGAAATGCATACATTTTGTACAGTATCCTACTACATCAGGAACTTTGTCTAGATACAGAGTGAGCAGGAGTTGTCTACATGTGTAGTTTTGGGGAATTCATTATAATTCACAAAGAAAGAGTTAAACTTACCAATGCTTGTAGCTTAGGACAGTGTATAGAAAGTTGTATCAATGTGCTGTCAGTTATCTAGAAATGAAAGAAACCAACCAACCATAAGCAATAGACAGGAGAAGAGTCAACCCTCAAATAAGATATCTCTTTCTCTACCAGATGAAGGTTCTGTTATTTCTGGAAAACACTTAACCACCTATTATTCTTCAAGTATTTCTCTCTATAGAATTTCCCAATAACTACTTTTATTTACTATCATAAACACAGCACTATTAATAAAAAACAAAGTACATCTAGTGGACAGTGCTAATGCACTGCATTCTTACACCGGACATTCAATATTCCTTTTCATATTAAAGCTCACCAAAACACACTCTTCCAAGTCCATCTTCTCCAGCTCATGGCAATTCTAAAATAAGCAAAAAAGCAAACAGGTAAACAAAAGATGAAATAAACCAACATATAGACATAAAGACATGCACAGGAGTAGTGACAGGAGATGGGAGAGCTTTCAAGAGGAAACCATGAGCTAAACCCCTTCAAGTATTTGATCACCATCGAAGGACAAAAAACGGTAAAAAGATTTAAAATCCACCAGCCACACACCACATCCCCCTCAAACCTCTACACTTCAGCTTTCTCCTGCTAAGGGAAATGTCTCCTTTCTCTGCAAGGTTTGAGCAGTAGGTACCTCACTCACCCCCTGCTTCCCTTTTGCAATCAACTTCAAACCTATGGTACTTACAACCTGTGCACTAAAGATACCCAACCTGCATAGATGCATACACCAACCTGCATCAAACTCATATGAAACACAGTTAAGCCCATGGAACATCTCTCTTCACCATCATACATGATAAAGCAGCATTAAAAACAATGTGCTTTGCTAATGAATGCTGAAAATATTAAAACATGGTCCACTTTAAGGCTGAGAGAAAGCTGCACTTCACATCTATGCAAGCAGTTTCCCCAATACACTGAGAGAACCCCAGCAAGCTCTTGTAAAAGTGGTTTTAGTATCTGACCATGACTCATTTCAAGAATATAACATAACCTTGTGACCTCGCAGCAGACCACATGCTGCTATGGCTCGGCCCAAACCCCAGCCCATTTTTTACAGGCATAGGAAGAAACAGCTGAAGTTGCAGCTCCCACAGGCAAGCTTGAGGTGACTGCCCAAGCCCAAGGCTGTAGTGGTGAATGATTAGAAACCCCTCTGTTTTAGCACTGTGGCTAGAAAAAAACCCCTGCATTCACACTAAACATCAGCAGTGCAAACGAATCCTGTTAACTATTATTTTAGTGTTCAGATGTCTTACGCCAGCAAGCAGACAAGTCTAACTTGAAGTACTGGATATCATCAATATGCTTACTTTACATATTTATAGCATGAATCAGGGCACAAGTGTTTACAGTACATAATGTAAGTATTTTTGTAACTTAATGGTATACTTAGAATAATCTACTATACAGTGATTCTTGGGATGTAAATATCACCAGGGTACGTGTTATGCTTACAGGGGAAATTTAGCTAGAATACATAACACAAGGTTTGAATTATGATAAGCATAATAAATTCCACTGAAACATACAAAAGAGTGGAAAATGCAATTATAGATGGTAAAATTATTCTATGATTCAATGAAAATAGATCAAATTGCAGCTCTAAGTATAATTCAGAAATAAAACCACTTTTTAGTCCTTTCCTCCTCTGGGTTCTTTCTACTTTATTTTTCTGCTTCTCATACTTCTTCCCAGCAGCACTACATCAATTCACAGCTGCTCAGCAGCAAGGAAAACAAGGCAAGCTCTAACCTTCTGAAGTGACCCTTACCCGTGCTAAAAGGGTAAAACCAGCATCTGTAAGATGTGAACATCTTGCAGCTTCTAAAATCCTGGAAAAATTTTAAATGTTAAAGAAAACATTAGCAGAGAGTAAAGCAAATGCATTTGAGATACAACTCTTGTCTTCAGCAACTTACAGCTCTCAACTGGAAAAGTACATATATATTCCTATTTTTCAGTGATTTGCAATTCAAAAACACTAGGCAGACTTTTAATCCAATTTATCAGAAGATTCTAATAGTTACAGACCAGATTAAATTCAATCCTCAGCCTTCTCAACATTTAGTGTGGAATTACACCTAATTGTAGGTATTTTAACCTTGTTTCAGTAAGACAGCAAAATGCTCAAGTTCTTTTATGCATTATCAGAGGAAAGATATGGGAGAATAAACCCCAAGTTAAAGAAAACGCAGATGAAGCCTACATCTAAACCCCCTTATATAAACACAGGATGTTGGGAAGCCACAAAACTGAGAAACTGCTTACTAGAAATTCACTTAGAGCATGAAGCACAGTGAAGGAAGTTACCAGAAGCAGGGAACAAAAAATCTCCAAGCCCACAGTAAAACCAATGAACAACACCAGCACAACCTTAAAGAAAACAACACAGGAAAGATAAACCTAACACTCTCTCCACTGGCCCTGGGAAACAGTACTGACAAAACAAAGGTCATCTGCCCCAAACAGCACCACTAACATGTAGAATGAGCCTTTAGCCCATTAATATTTTGCCATCATCTTCTTTCTTTTAATGAACACATTTTGTTTTGCAGGTAGAGTAAGTATCAGGATGAACAAGCAGAAACCATGCAGCAGAACTGAGCAAGCAGCTGCATGGTGCCAGCTGCGGTTAAACCATAACAGACTTTTGACTATGACTTTGCTGGATCAGTCTCTTCCAAGCCAAAAGCAACAGCACAGCAGAGTTCAGAGGTTAAGCCTCACAGGATATACACCCTTGAAAACCACTTCCAGAGTGCTCATCTCCAACACTATTCAAATGTACAATGGAAACTCAAGAGCAGCTAACAGAGAGGTACAACACAGGTACAGCTTCTCAAATGGAAGGCTGTAACACCCCTTTTTCTCTACAGGCTCACATTTGGGAACTTTGGTCCCTTCCATCAAGGGCAGTTACTAACCTATCGCAAAATACTCTCAGCTACTCGGAAAATTATCCATGATACCAAATAGGAATGGAAAAAACCCACCACAAAATATGACTCAGGTCATGTGTTACCCTTCTTACTCCTTTCACTGATTCCTTGCTTTCAACCTTACCTCACAACCACTGGATTCCCAACCCCATTACATTTCTGATTTTGAAGTGGGGAGAAGGGGATGACATTTGGAGTGTGCAAAATAGTAAGGACGCTACTTACATCTGCTTGAGGATAAGATGGAAGCAGAGGGGTAAGAAACCAGAAGACTAGCAGCAATAGTTACCCTGAACTTGGGTGTGTAGTTAGATTGAAGAACAGAATGGGAAGAGCAAGTTGTATATACACATGCTGCAGCAATCAAGCTCACAAATGAAAAACAGGTGGGAAAGCACTGCTCAGCATGAAAATGAGCAAAGTTCTAATTCTTGCTTTCAGTGATTGTTCTTAATTAGAGAGGGCTCTTATTTTTTTTCCAGATAGAGCTGACATTTATATCCCACCCAGTGATTTGCAACAAAGGACCTAGAATAGGAGCTGATGAGGCAAAATGATCACCAAGAGCAGATTCATCACTCTCATAAAGCAGTGTTCTCCAAGACAGACCTCCCAGTAGCAGTTTAAGATGTGGGTACACGTGGAATGTCTTCACACACAGCACCTTCCTACCCCTACTAAATTAGCAGCAGGTGGGAGATAACATTGATGGGGTTAAAGGAAGAGGATCCTAATTTTCACAGGCCCACCTAGACAGAGACCTTCATGGGTGCTTTTCTCCATAAGCCTCACCAAAACTTACCAGTGTCTTTACATTTGAAAGTGCTAAAAATCAGAAAATATAAGATACCAAGAGCTGAAATGAGCAGGTATAAAGAGCAATGAGGGGACAGCTGCATCCTGACGCAGGGGAAAAAGCAGCTGAAGGGAGTTGGTCAAGCTTAGTATTTCTTTTCAAGGAAATGTAAGTGGTAACAGCTGCAGAACAGTGGTATCATGGAAGGCAGCACATTAGGATTCCCATACCCTGAAGTGAGAGTAACACAGTACAAAAGAACAGAAACAAAAGCTTCTAACAGAGGCAGCAGAGTTTTCTTCCATACTCAACACCGAAATATTCAGAAGGTATGAACAAGTGTGAAATTACATTTCCCTTTGATTTCAACGTAATTTTTTATAACATACTTTCCTCCCACGATCCCAAAAGTCTAGATGTAAACAGCTGTACCATCTGTCCTTCCATCACTCACTCCCCTGCAGTGACCACTGCAGAAGGTCTTTCTCTTGCCTTACACTGCTCCTCAGGACACAAGAACGGCAGACGCCTTCCCCCTCGTGGCACAGACAGGAGCTAACAGTTTACCTACCAAAGTCAAACCGGTTCCTGCTGCAGTTATACTGGAAAAAACTGCACAATAGCACTTTAGAACTACTATTTCCAATCCAAGCTGTGAATTGAGAGAATGAGAGAAATCGTGGGAAGAGACCCAGAGTAGCAGCACAGCTTTCTCAGGAACACAATTAAACATGTCAGAAGACTCCTAAGCCCCTAACACTGGCACACTTAAGAGCTCTAGTAAGTATGAGCTGTTATGTGAAAGGGACTGTCACTCTGGAATTGTCTTAAGAACAGGTTTCCTACAATAGCAAAAGCTCTTCTTCACTCAATCAACTAAAGGAACACTGTGTGTTGTATACTGAACACTTGCTTCCCCTAATTTTTATGATCTCTACTTCCCTCCATTTATCTGTGATTGAAGTATAACAACTCTGACTCCTGCACATTCCTGTCAGAAATGGCAGTTTAGTGTAATCTAAAAGTCTTCTGATTTAATTTACAGTGAAATCAGACCTCACAAGAAGCATCAGGTCTCTACAGCTGCTGCATGACCGAGCTTTGTTATTAAAGCTGAAGCTGACCCCACTTCTGAGAATGTCACTATAACCTACACGTCAGCACAAGTAACACCAATGAAAAAGTTAACATTATTTTTAACTGATAAGCCCTTATTACTCAAAATACATGCCATAAACATCAGACTTTAGCACACTCCGTATCAGAATTGAAGAATGCAAGGATATACTGCAGAGCATACTAAAACCACAGTAAAAAACCACAAAGTCTTTAAATATATTCAGATATGATTTAGCTTCTTTTTTTGCAAGACAAATGGCTGCATAAAACCACATCAGAGTACAAACATCACAAGACACAACTACAGATATTTTTACCTTTAAAAAAAATAATGGGCTTTATATCTTCTTTTCTTCTGCCTGTAATTAGTACAGAATTGAACTTCTTGGTTCATCATGTCTTATTTGTTATCTATGAAATCTGTTTTCAATATACAGTAGACTACATTAATATGATAGCTACAGAGGACCAGCCCTCAAGTTTCTATTCAGCTGGTACTTCTAACTTTATGTTTTGATCACAAAGGTAATGCAAAGCAACACAAAGCTAAATCAAACCCATGGGTACCAGCTGATTATCTTCAGAAGTGAATTTCTTAGACCAAGCCAGTAAGAACATGACATACTCACGACAGGCTCATGACATACTCACTTCAGCCTTGGACAGTTTAGACCAAGTGCTGTGAGAGAAGCATCTGTCAGGTTGCTACAGCCTGAAACACAGAGTGATTGAAGTCTGTGGCATCCTCTACAGATTTTTACAATGCCTTCATCTGAAATTTGCTGCAACACAGAAGAAGGCTGAAATTACTCTGCTATCAAATAACCAGCTAAGAACAAAAAATCAAGTCATATTAACTGAACTGGTAGTGTCACACTGTATATAATCATGGCAACCTGTGGATTTTCAACCAAAACATACCATCATAAAACCATGTTCATTGATAACACTGAAAACAACCAAAAGACAATTCGTACTCATCTATGTATTTTTCCACAGATCTCAAGCACTGCTCAAAGGCAGTCTGAAGCACAGAGAGTTACTTCTTGTTGGCTTCCTCTTTCACGATGCTTTTGCTTCATAATTTTCACTCTTTTTAAACATTATTTAATTGTAATTGTCATTGTGTTAAATAGCTTGCTTATATGTTTGTAGGGTGCAGGTCTTCTACCCCAGAGACAGTGTATGTCCAGGAACAGTGCAAAAGAGAACTTAACGCTAGACAGCAATAAACCTAACTACCTATTTTGCACTGGAGGAGTAGGACCTAAGGGTAAAAATCCTTCATCTCTGGATAATTTTCAAAGCAAAAGCTGTCTTCAGCTAAAAAAATTTAACTCAAAAGAGGAGTTTTCATTTTGCAAAATTGTTTTGTACTAGATATTCTGGGGAAAAAAGGGAAAAAAAAGGACATAACTCTTAAATTTGGACACAGGAACTAGAAGAAATATTTCCAGTGCAGCTGCACACAGAATAGCAACAGGAATTGGGTTATTGAGGGTGTGTGTGTGCAAATATTATTTTGTTTACAGGTCTTCTATTCTGGAAAATGTATTCTCCCACTCCTAACTCCAAGAATTTACTTTTTCTGCTGAATGACTAATCCTTCATGGTGAAACAGGTTACTTTCTTTCCTGGCCTACCATTATTCTTCCAATAACAACAAAGACCTCTACTGTATTTTGAACTGAAAATACACATTCTTTTTATAAGCCACACATCCAGGTACAGTAATGCTACTTGAGCATATTTCTGAGGCTGTTACCACAAATACCACCTTTCACAGATGAAACCAGGATATTAGATCACCTTATGCCCCCTCCCCCAACCCAGCACTTTGTCGTATCAGAAGTTTGTATTTGCAATTTGTTCTGTCAAATAGAAATTATTCTAGACAGAAAACTAGAAGTCTTATCATCTTTTTGTGGATCTAGAAGCATCTGCATCATACACAGGTAAGAAAAGTCCAACATCAATTGGGTATTTCTGGATTTGGCTCCCAAAATACATTATTTTATAGAATTATCTTGGTTTTTTGGGAGATACTCCTGACACTATTACTGGGAACAGGAACTATGTTGGAGGTAAGCACTACGTAAATTTTATGCTGCTGTTGGAGATGATCAAAATCCTCAAGTTATGTATAAAAATTTTCCATTCTGAAACTGCTTGTCATTCAATGCTTACATCTCTCTTGGAAAAGAAAAACTGCACAAAAAAGTCTGCAAGTCCCCATTTTCCAAGACCTTTCTCTGAAGAATGTACCTATCAATCAGATGTGCATTTTCCAGAGTTAATATCAGTGCGTTTCATAGCTGCTGGCCTGGCATTTTACAAGGTCCACAAAACAGAGCCACTAGAATTAAAGTTTGGATCATCTAAAGCAGAAGGAGATCCACTGTGTAAATATCAGTGCTAGACCTTTAATCATAAAGACCCTGGCTGCTTCTGGAAGCATGCTTCTAAGCCATAGCAAGCATGTATTCTTCCATTGAGAAAGCATGCCCATCTTCTGATACACAGACAGTTCTGAATAATCTTCAGTTGATGCCAATACATTTTATTCTCAATTATGTAGCACACAGTATGTCTTCTGCTACATTAGAAACCTTAAATTATGAACAGCCCAAAATGTTTGACCTTAATGGACGAGAGAACAAGATTTACATCTGTGAACATGCATGGTTTCGCATATACACCGTTCATGAGATTTGAATGAATGCAGTTAATTCTTACTCTGGAGCTTGTTACAAGACATAATGAGGGGGGAAAAAAAACTAACCCATTATTCCAAATCTAAACTCAGCTGTAGAAAAAGCCAGCTCATTTAAGATCTCCAAGATTAAGATTTCCACACAGAATTCTGTAAATTGCAGAGATATACTATTTCAGTTATTCAAGTATGTAGCAGATCAATTCATTAGCATTCAGAAATGGTTTATGATTCTTAGAGAATGTATCTTTTGAAGCTCCAGATACATACCGTACAGGATTGCAAATTAAGGATCACAAGTTCATGACAGTGAGTTTGAATGTGTTTCAATGCTTCATCTTCTAACTTTGTTCAGCAATTAAACAGAACATAGGAAAAGAAACAAGAAATTAAAAGCACAGCAAAGCAGCCCAAAGAACATATACATTTTGTAACATTGAACAAAAGACTATAACAAAAATGTTATTTTTTAATTCATGGAGATTTCAAAAACCCAAAATAAAATTTTATTCCTAAAGGATCACCCAAGCAGTTATGTACCTGTGTGCAACCTCTAAGAAATAGAGCTTTTAGTCCACTACACCCTTTCACCAGTGCTTCAATACCATCCTTCGTAATCTGATCACACCAGGAAAGATTCAAATGTTCCAGATTTCTGCAACCCTCACTGGGAGAATTAAAAAAATACATAAAGTTAAATCCAGCCTTCAAATAGTCATAACAGTGGGAAACCCAAATTAAACACACTGTTAGGAATTAATGATAGCCAGTGGACTGCGCCAGGCCTCCACAGAAAAGTCATGAGAAAAGACCACACACAAACATTGCAGTCTACACCCAAGAAGTCCTAGATACAGGATACGGTCAGTGCTGACACACTATTAATGTTCAGCAGCGATTTTATTTTTTTTAACTTTATTAAATGTTGAACAGCTATTTAAATGCTTTTCTTTAATACAAAACGCTGGATTTTCTTACCTTAAGCCTTTCAAAGAGCTGTTTGTGATGGCTACACAAGATGTCAGATCCAGATGTTTCAGTTTGGAACAGAATCTGCTAAGACTGTAACACGTGCTGCAAAACAGCAGACACACTAAAAATACCTTCAGCTACTTCTTCTTCCAAATTTTCCCATCAAACAAAAAACCACTTTGACTTACCTGTCAGTGATTTTTGTGCACCCATTTAGATTTAAGTGTTCGATGTTTCTACAGTTCTGTGCAAAGGTCCTAAAACAGCAACAAGAAGCTGGAGTTAATACATAACCCACAAGTGGTAATACAGTCACTAGAGTGCGCTCATATCCCCCACAACCTTCCACCTCAGTCAAAAAGCTTAATCTTCAAGCCACAGAGTAATTACAAAGTACACCTCTGATATGGCTGCCTCTTGCTTTTTCCTGTTGTTAATAGAAGTTTCTGACTTAGATAACTCCTGAAACCAAGTGTTGTCCATCTCTCAAATACCACTTGAGCAAGGTGTTTATCTCTGTCGTATGTAAGCCAGAATTGATTTGCTTCAAATACCTTAACTAAAAGCATTAAGGGCATAAAACAGGCTTAAATATCACATCAGTTAAATATTAATCTGCTGGGAAGAGTTTCTGCACATCTCACTACTGAAGTCTTTGTGGGAGCAAGCTCCCACATCAAATAAAAAGGAATGTAACTTATACTATGCAGAAGTGGGACCTAAACCTATTGAACTACCAATAGAAAGCCCTGTGGACTGCAAATTAGTTATTTATGATCTTAAAAATTAAAATGCATCTGTGTGCACTACTGGGTATGAGCTACAAGGACGACTGGAGCTCTTATACTGCTAAAAGCCTGTATGTATCATTATACTAATTACCCAGGAGAAACACAAAAATTTTCTTTTCATCTCTGCAGAGTAATATTTACAGCTGCGTTGCATTTCAGAACACTGGTTTTATGCCCATGTTTTCTCCAACGGCATGGATTTTATTGGCAGAGGTGAAGGAAACGCACAAAACCAGTTTTGTCTGGAGGCCTGCCGTGTCTAACAGATCCAACTACACACTCAGCTGGTAACAACTTCCTGGCTCTCCAGTGTGGATTGGAAACAATGGATAAAAAGCCCAGCAAGCAGCTATACTGGTGAGAGTTTCCACTTGAATTCTCAAAACAGCTATTCCAAAATTCATGTACTGGAGGGAGATTTACAAATGAGACACTTTACATTACTTGGGAAGATGCTACACTGGAGGAACAGCAAATTTTGCTTCCAAGATTCAGGCATGAGGCATGTCCTGAGAGAGCTGCCACAAACATCCAGTATTTACATGGCCAATACCTACTTCCATGATTGGATTTTTTTAAACAAAATTTGATGTAGAGGTAGGACAAAGAAAGAAATTAATATCACCAATGGATCTGGAAACAACATGAGAAGGCTCATAGGAAAAGTCGCTTTTAGAACAGATCTCTGAAAATTAATGCCACCTTTTTTCCGCTAATGTTTTGAATGTCTTGAAGCTCATGCATTTATCATTCATTTGTTAATTTCAATATAATCTGCTTTTATTTCAGAAGTGAACCCTCTTCTTTTCTGAAGTGACTTAGACACCAGCACTTGCACCAGAGTTAGTTGTCACAGACATACACCTGAATGCTGGCAACACTCTGGTAGCCAGTCTCAGCTAAGCCAGTCCTATTACCTGCTGACATGACTAGCTCTCTCATTCCAACGATGTACACATGTTACACACTGAACTGCTGTATGCTTATTCTAAGTACCTGATCACTGAATACATCATTATTTCAAAACATCCCAGCTCCAGCCCTCCCAACCTTCTCAAATGTCACTATTACACGAACCCACTTAGGATATCTGGTCCTATTCACAACCCTCACTGCAGCCTTCTAGCCTTAGTACCCTGGAAAGCACAACTGGGAGCCTAAAGTAATGTGAAAATGGAGGGGGAAAACCTGTTACCTATTGTCCCACTTCTTTCTTCCTACACCCTTCTCACTGACTTCCTGCTACCTCCTCCTCATGGTAGCTGTTACCTCTCTCAGAGCCTGCCTCTTCCCTCTCCTCCACTTCTGGTATTGCCTCCCCTACTGAGGACACAAGAACTGTGTGAATGTTCTGGGAACTTGGAGGAGCATTACAGAAAGTTAACTCTGGTTGGAGCTACATCTTTTTTGACAGCAGTTGCCAGTAATCTGGGAGATGGTAATAATACACACTTTCCCCTGAGGAAGCAAGACTGACTGAAGGTGGAGACACCACAGAGCAGTCAGGGCTCTATGGCTTAGAGGCAAGGAAAGCTTAGGGGAAATCTTTGGGTCCGAAACTAATATGACTATTTGGGTTCCTAAAGCAATCTAGTGCCCAACTAGTTGTTGGATTTACTCAAGACACAAAACCCAGTGAATTAGACTTACTTCTAAATTTTAGAAAGACCTAAAGGTCACAAGACACTAAATGTCCACTGCTTAACAAAAATCTTTGTGCTCCTATTTTCCACTGAAGAATGGCCATGTTATATCAGACCTAACACCATCCAGCAGAGTCTCCTGTGACAGCAGAAGAAAGCATACCTGTAAAAAGCCATACCCCAAGGCTTCTGCCAAATACTCTTTGAGCTCTAAAGCACTTGTGGCTTAGGGACACTTCAGCTGGAGGTAGGATCTCTTGAGTTTTAATACTCAGGAGAAATATTCACAGAGGGATCTGGCTGAACAGCTTGTGTACAGAGAAGCTTACATGGATTCAAACAATCTTCTGGGAACAAACTGCACAGTTCATTTTATACACTGTACAAAAAAGGGCCACTGTTTCTATTTGGAGACTCCTGAGATGATCCTGTTGCCTGCCTCTCCTTAAATTAGAGCCAGAAGAGAATCCAAGGCTTTTCCTAATTTTGTATGCACTAAGTTGTATCAGTCTATTCTTCCTCTCATTGCTTGGGTCACCTCTTGTCCAGACTAGGAGATAAACTATAAACTGACTAATCTGCATGAAATTAAGTGTTGTAGGACACCAGAGTATAGGTCTGAAAACATTTTAACTACTTGAAAATGGAATGATATCAACATAATACTAATGAATAAAAAGACACATTTCTGAAGATCAGTTCTCATTTCTTAGTTCATTTTCAGAGAGTAATAGTAGCTATATTTTGATCTCAAACGGGTATCTCAGTCACTATTAAGGTACTTAGTACTTCAGTATCCCATTTTGTCCATTAGTCAGCACTCAGAAATCCAAACAAATGTAACAATAATTGCTTTTGGTCCAGACATTAGGAAATAAGTGATGTCTCAATCTTGGACTTTACTTACTTCAAGGAGGAGTCCCCAACACCAAGACATCCTCTCAGACTAAGTTGTCTCAGGAACCCACCACACCTTTTCGATATATTTTCCACAACTCGACCCTTAAACCAAATAGAAGGAAGATTTTGTTGAGTTTTATCCTGACGTAACATTTTAACCAAATTAAAAATGCTGGGAGCGAACACCCACCTCAACTCTACCCCACCACAACTACACCTCCTTGAATTTTTTCTACTGCTTTAAAGAACAACAGTTGTCTGATGAGACTCTCCACCCACACTGAAGTGCTATTCAATGCCATCTTTAGTTCCATTTCCCTTTTCTTCAGTCTATCACACAGGACTCAACTTTTTGTCTCAGCAATAGCTACCTATTAAGATTGTTGAAATCATCTTCAAGTTTTGTCAGATGTGTAGGGAACCTGAGAACTGCCCTAGAGGTTGATTGGGAGGCATGCCCATTCCTCAAGGATCACAGTTACTATTACAGCATCTCAGTTGAAATTAACCACTAAGATGTGCTTAGGCTAGTCCATCAGTGAACTACAGCCTCTGTACCTCCTGTTTTACAGTTCATCCTGTAGGGATCTGCCTGACCCCCCCGGCAGTATTCAATGTCATACATATTTGGGTGTCTGTGCCTAACACTTGGTAATGACAGAGTATCACAGGCTTTATGCCTTGTTACTTGTTCAAAGCAGAAGCCCAGTTTACACACAAAACCTCCTACTTGACCCCACATTCGCTATAAAATGCTTTCTATTTACATCCCAAAAGCAAATTTTGTTATAAATCGGCAGAATAGCACAGTACTTTTAACATTTAGTCTGAAAGTAGCACTAGGCAAAAATGTTATTTAAATGCCAATAAAAATATACTCATTTGGTTTTATATTTATTTAATATTTTTTAAGAAAAGTAAGATAGCAAAAAGCAGGTGGCTACTGCAAAAAAAAAACAAACAAACCCTAGACATCACATTGTGTCTACTTTTAGGGAAGTAAAGTAACAGAAATCAACATTGACCATTTAACAAACAGGACTAATACCAAATAGCTAATAGCATCTTTCATTTTCTTTGCTCTATTTTGTTTTTAAGAAGGAATACTTATACAATTACTGGTCAATGGATTTTTGTTAGCTCGCTGTTCCCCTCAAATACCAAAAGTCCTAGTTATCACTATGTGAGGACATCTTATCAGAGCTTGTTTCTTAGTCCATAAGCAACATTGTTTATCTTGTATCTCTAGAAGAATTTACACCAAAACAAACTGAAAATCACTATACAAACAAAATTATGTATTTGTTAAAAGCTTTCTGATTAGACAAAATTCTTTCTCAGCAAGGCCAAATACCTTCACTGTGCAGATATTGTTCAATGAATGTAACGGGAGTTCAATCTAAATTGCAGAAAAAAGCCAAACCCTACTGCGTTATTCAAGGAAAATAGAAACAGTTTCCCCAAACCCATTTGTTTAAGCATGTAAAAAACCCCAACAACGAGCATTTTTAAAAAGTCAAATGCATTCAAATGTGTTTAACTGTTTGACTAATTCAATGTCACTCAAAACCCTAGATTTTCAAATTACCTCAGCTTACATTTGGTTCCACATACCAAAAAATCCTAAGGCACACTAAATTTCAAGATAATCTTTACACATCTTCATAAAAAATAAACATTTTGTTTATAGTTCCACCTCCCTCTTTACTCTCTATCACATAAGGTCTTCAATATCGAAGATTTCACAAAATCTGATTTTTCCTTATTTGATAGTCTCAGATTAAGTACTGCTTGATGCTATGTGAGACGTCACCAACCAGTACAATGTCAAACTGAGCACAAAGTTGCTAGATCAAATCAGCAGCTTTTACCTGCCCTAAATCTATAGGCAAAAAAATCTTACCAAAACAGCTGAAGAAAAAGACAGAGTTCTTAGACACCAAATGTGAGTACCACATTCAAAACTACCTTATGTAATAACCTTTGGTTTAACAAACTCTTATGAATAAATGTAAGGGGCTTATATTACAAATATACTTAAATATAATATACTGAACTAAATTGCTCCAAACCACAATAGCTTCTTATAGCAAAAGAGGATCATAATTTAATTTCATCCCTTCTCCTGAATCCCATGCTACAAACACAGTGTCTCAAAGAGCAACACGAACACAGCATCTCAAAGGTACCATATAAGACAAATATATTGAAAACATTAAAATCCAATACTGTGTTTCTAAATAGCAGAAAGGTTTCAGACACAGAAAAGGCCTACCAACAGAAGGCCTACAGATCCATGGGGTTTTCTTTATTATTTCTTAACAAATGAAAAATATAATCTTTTTTTAAAAGTAACTGAAAAGATTATATTAAAACTCCAAGTCTTTGTAAGCACATTTAGATAGAGGCAGATGCCAGAAGTCTTTCTCCTACCTCTGCAAGATCCTCATGTTTAACATCAGTATAGCAGAGAAGTTGGCAATAATTTTTTAAGAGCAGTGAAAAAAATTTGTGCTCCATATTACTGTAAAGCTTCAGGAACAGTCTGAACCACGCTCGGCAAAATGTATCAAATGAAATCCATCTGGATTTTATTCATGCAACTAAGAAACTATAACATAAAACCCAGAAGCAAATTGATTACTGTATTCTAAATTTGATTTGTATCAAACAACAAATAATAAACCAGTTCAGATTTAATTTTAGGAATTGTATTTCACCATGGATTTTTGTCTTTTATTTTCTAATGTCCTATTTTATTTTGTTATGCACATCTATGATAGCATTAACGCTGATATGTTTTTCTTACAGAAGACTGCCCTAATCATTTCATTAAATGCTGAAAAGGACTTTAATCCACGTGTACCTGCATTTCAGGCACAGTCCAAACCTCATAAAGCAAATGTACATAAAACGCAATCAGATACACACCAAATCAAATCTAGGCATGTAAGCAATTAAGGAAAGTTGTTCAGCATTTTACTGTGTCAATCTCAAAATCCTACAGGAAAGTGTGCAGAGAGTTTTTTGCACTAGATGGCATCCTCACAGAAAAGCTGGACCAGCAACAAAATTGTGTCTGGATGGTGAAACTGATTCAGAGGATCTCACTCCATCCACTCACCATTTATACCTTTACTTTCTGGAAACGAGCAGCTTTGAGTTTCTAGAGCCCTGTATGCATATGATACATGCCAATTACGTGATACATAGCTGGCAACCAAAACTGAAACACTCATCCAGTGTGAAAATAGAGTTACTTTCCATTTGCTCCTTCACAGTACTATCCTGAACTACTAGCCTTTAAAATGTGACCACAAGCACAGTCTATGTAATACTCAAAATGGACTACGCTTTTAAACATCAGCATAGGAATAGAAAAAAACCTAAGGACACTAACCTCTATATCCGTTTGAAAGTTGAAGAGGTCTATTCTCTGCCAATTGCTTCCATCCAGAGCTAAAACATTCCATGCCTGCAGAAAACAAACACAGTTTACCTATTACCTCCACTGCCCATTCCCTTTGCTTTCTTCTCAGCAACTGAAACATAACAAAATATACAATTTCAGGTCGAATTTTTTAGAAGAACTATTAACTGCAGATGTTAGTAGTCATACAATATCAACTAGTTAAAAACACTGAATTTGTGGAAGTAAATTTCACATCTCCCAAATGGATTACACTGCAGAAGCTAACTTATGCCAGTAAAACATGTAGGAAAGCAAGAAATCAGTGGATAAAGCAAAGATCTAACCCTGCATCTTTAAAACACTTTAGTAAATTCTGTCTAATACATTACTTTTGCTAGATCTATATAGAGAAAAGTAGCTGCAGGTGAGATTCTGTCCAATAAAACCGTAGTTCTTCAACCTCATTAGCTACTATTCTGAGAAAAACAGAAACCTTTCAGGAAATTGCTGACCTTCCACTGTTAGAACCAGGCCTTTCCTTTACAGGTGCAAAATTACATGTGCATGCTTGAGAATTTGTCCTTCTCTGTCAAAGCAAAAGTTGTTCAAAGTAAAATGAAACAAAAAAGGTAGAGAAACATAAATACATTCAAAACCAGAAGAAAAGAATACTGCATCCAACCGACAGGTAGTCCTGAGAGAAAAATACAACTGATTCAATCACTCTGGTTTTCTTCCACTGTTTTGCAGGCTCTACCCAAAGGTTCTAACAAAATCTGATGTTAACCTGATGTTAACATAAAGCTTACTGACCTTGCAGGTCACAGTGATATGGGTGCAGGAATTAAACAGTTACACAATTCTACATTAAAACAAGCAAATAAAGCAGAACAAACAAACAATAAATCCCAAACCAAATAAAACCCAATCGCCATCAAGAGAAGGAAGAAAAGCATGAAATAAACACATTCATTCATGTTATGTAAGAACACACTTCATTGTACACACTTGATGTGGGAACAGACTATTATTCATTTTAATTCAAGAAAAATAATCAATACAAGCTAAACATAACAGCTTACTTAGCATGCTTTCTCTATCTTCTGCTGCCTTTTTCCTCCATTAGTAGTCCATCTACTTAACACATTTTTGTACTTGGCAAGCAAGTGATGAATGTACTTCTTAGACACATGGTGCACATTAACTGAACTACATGGAATTTTAAACAGAAAATACATCTGAAAAATAGTGTTATGCAGCCACATGCTTCATAAAAAGCAAATGCCATCACACCAAACTGGGCTTAATCCTTTCTCCAGATACAGACCATACACACCTAGATTATCTTTTCCATAGCCTTTAAACAGAAGTTCAGTACATAGCAACTAAGACCACACCTGAATGCAAAACTCTTCCTTTGTTTTAAGAACCAAACAGACAGAGAACTCATGTTTGGGGGCTATTTTTGGACAGGAAGCAGATTGTGCCAAAGCCCATGATTTGTATATAACTAAGAGAATAGCATCCCCCAGAAAAACAAAAAACCCAACAGAAATACATACCTTGGAAACTTGTGCGCATCGACACAAAGTAACTATGTCCAAGAAAGAAAATATTCTGGGAAGAAAGGCAAAGAACAACAATTAGAATGTTTTATTATAAAGTCAGACTAACACATGGACTCACAGCACTGTAGTTCTATAAAAAAGCAGTAGTTGCACAAGAAGCAAGTTAAATGCAGAATGAGCATTTTATCAAGTTATTTTGCTGCTCAAGACTTAAGGAATAATATCACATCTATCACCTGAAGACAGTCACCACAAACATATTAGAACCAGCAGGTGCTTCTTCTGAAAATATCGATTTTTTCTTTCCCCCTCCCTACTACCCAAACATAAATGAATGATAACAAATTATTTTTCTTCTTTTTAATTCAGACACACTAGCTTATATACCTTTAATTGGGCTGCAATTAAAGAAATAACTCACACAAATGCAAGTGAAGATTTCAGAGGTTGAAGAAGAGTAAGAAATGGAAAAAAACACAGATAAACTCAAGAATCTAAGTACTAACAAAAAGAAAAATCACCCAAATTTCTAACAGGCTTTCATAGTGACTACCAAGCCTAACACATTTCTTTTTTTTAATTTACTCTACAAGAAACAACTACAATTGAAAATTCAGCATTACTGTTCTGAGCATGGAACCAATTCCTCAAGGCTGCCAATTCTTAATAGTTTTCCCAAAAAAATTTTTCACTGTCAAAATGAATTTTGCTAAATACAATGAAATTGCTTCAAAGGATGTTCTCAGTGAAGAAAAAAAAATAGCTTATGCATAAAATACAGATCCTATTCCAAAATAATTCTCTATTACAGAGGAAGACAGATATGAAATATATGAAAGATGTTACTGTGATACACTTATAACTGTATAAATACTATAAATATATATAAATATATAAATATAAATATAAATACTATGATCCACTGTTACCTTCTTGACAATTTTTCAGTTATCAGGATAGTAATAATAACAATTTCATCTTCTAGTGAGATGTGAACACTGAGAAGCAAACAACAGGTAAAAGATGCTGAATTTAATAATGTAAAATTACTATTTTCCAAGTGGAAATTTCAGGTTAGAGCTCAAAATGGACGCCTGCATCTTAAGCATTGTGAGCTTTAGCTGTGGTAAGAGTCAGGAAATATAATGGAAGTTAATGGAAGCACTTCTTAAATGTAACAGCCTTCTGGATGCTTATTATGATCACTTTAGATAATTAGTATTCCAATACTCATTAACACATGGAATACTTTCTCTTTTTCACTGTAGAGTAATACCTTGTCTTCAAAAACTATTAGCCATGAAAATATAAGGCAAGACATTCTCAAAAGCTATGAAGCAATTTATGAAACCCTGTTGATAACATTTATTATGATAGCATATATTTCTGTCATTTGAACATCCACTTCCAAGAAACTTAGCAGTGTTTTATGCAAAAAGTACATACTAATGTGCCCAGCAAAATTGCTGGACTGTTCAGATGGGCACTGAAAGTCTTCTCAGTCTTGTAAGAGCAGCATTTATAACAATGCCCCACCATGAACCCATGACTTGCCAGCATAAGGCAAGTGGCAGGAGATGAATGTCAGAGCTGATGCTGGAGACCTGCTAAAGCTTCTTGGTTTGTAGAAGCTTCCTCCTAGTACCATTGTATGAGTGTAATCAGAAGGTTATCTAATATGTACAGAAGCTGAAGCACAAAAAACTTCTACGTTATTTGTTACAAAGGAAGGTTTGTGACAAACCACATTGTGACATAATACTCTTGCCTAAATGAAGAACACGACATGCTTTAGAAATGATGTATCTAGTTACACTGAAATACAAAATAACAGAAGAAATTGCAAGATGTTGAAGAGAGAGTATTTCATACTGCCAGACTGAGTTGTCTGGCAGTCTGTCTTCATCTTTGATTGTTTATTGCTGTTAGAAGACTAATAGTAAATGAAAACCAAATGCAGAACACATGTATTTATTTTTGCTCCATTCTGTATGAAGTGACTTTAAAAAGTCAAAACCAAAAAGTGGTCATTTTATGTTAAAAGGAAAAGAACTTTAGTAAGTGTAAACATTCACGATGCTCTCAGTTTCTATATATATATTATAAATAATATTTGCTGGATTATAATGCATCCTAATCAGAATTATTATTGAATTAAATACTAGGACAGGTAAGAGATGCCAGTAAATTCCAAAGAGTCATTTTGCCAACTTGCTTGAAAGCATTTTTTCCCCACATTTTTCTGTTTACCTTCTATAGTACAGGCTTACATGTGCACCACTAGAACACACTTTCTTCTCTACTGCAGTCACACAGAACTACTAGGAAATACTTACCAGTCAGGAAAACTAGCCAACAAGACACAAGACTGCAAGGTTTAAAGTAATCTAAAGTCTATAGGAGACTTCAAAGTCTTTAAGAGACTTCAAAGGCAACCAAGAAACTGAGATGGAGATGGCAATGCTGGCATGATCAGTCATCTCTTAGCATTAGACACTAACATTGTCTGGCACTTAAGGGTGAAGAGTTATGTCAGCAAGCATTTGTAATTTTAAAAAGTGGAAAAAACTACCAAGTAAGGCAGCTGACGGTTGTATGGCACTTCTGTCCTCTAAGACCATAGCTATGCAGATGGAAGCTAATGCAGCAGCAGGAGGATTAATTTCCATTTAAGCCTTTGGCATGGAGCATGAGGAAACTGGAAATTAAGTTAATAGCTCTACAGGAAAGTTTAGGATCATCTATTCTGATTTCCAGTATCCCATGCTGTTCAGTTCTCCACAGTTATCCTATATGAAGTTCAAGAGGGAGAATTCCCTTACAAACAACCAGAGCTCTTCAAGACTTTCCATCCCTAGACACATGCCAGTCTGGACACGAGTTTGGCCTTGGAGATCTTTCAATGTTAACAGTACCTGCAGTACACATAAGCTTCATGGAAAGGCACAATGGGTGGCACAAGTGCACAGTTCTTCAACTCCCTTACGGTAAACATGAATTTGACTAAAGCCTAACGTCCAGAAAATGATCTATTCTTGACTTGAAAGCCTTCAAGAAATGGAAAATCACCACCTTCCCTGGTCATTTGTTCCACTGCTTAATCACTCTGTTACAAGGTTTGTGTTATTTCCAAGATTAATGTCTGACTTGCAGCTTTAATGCTTTTTTTCTACTTTTCTTCACCAAATTAGAGTACATTAGCAGTTAGTATTTTCCCCACACCAAGTTTTAAAGCACTTATCATGTCATCTTTAATGCTTCTTGTTGACAGTCTTTGTACTTTAGTTCTTTGAATCTCATTTTCTCTGCACATTCTTCATTTTTCCAGTATGCTTCTTCAAATGTAGACATTACAAGCACATGCAGCATTAAAAAAATGAGTATCAACAAAGCTGTACACAGACACGCATGTCTGCCAAGCAACTACAGTATCAGAAACAATCAAATTGACACAAGTACATAAACTGCATCCATATAGACTACTATAGAGGCCTTTAAAGAGGGCAGTATTGCCCTATTTAATTATACAAAACCTTGAAGCGGGGAAAATTAATTATGTGTGCGCAATGATTCAGGACATGGTTTAGTGGTAGACTTGGCAGTGGCAGGTTAGCAGCTGGACTTGATCTTAAAGGTTTCTTCCAACCTAAGAATATCAATGATTCTGTGATTCTATGCTTGAGATGACAGATTTCTCCCCCACACATTGTTTGTCTGTTTACAGAATTCTTACCAACTAACAGCAGATCCATATACAAGTTTGTATTTTTTCAGTTCTTTGACTCACCAGTTGGTACTTCCTATGATAAGATACAGCAGCCAAATTTTACAGTGACTGTGGGCCATTTAAGTACCTACCACACCTAACTAAGAAATACCAATGGCATTATGACAATTTCTTGTAATCTTTGCTATATTTTTATAATTTCCCCCACAGTTAAGCACACAGATGGTAAAGCATCACTTCAAATATACCAAAAACTATGTTTGAATACACTAATTTTAAGTTTCTGGCAATTTCTTCCCTACAGTAGTAACAGGCTAAAAGCTGAGCAAAAAGCAGTGTGCAGTACTAAAAACAAAGAACAGAAACATGAAAACATATATAATACTTAATTAGCCAACTCACAAGCTGCATATTCTTGCATACAAGAAAAGCTGCTACTGGAACACAAGTCCTGGGTTCTTCTCCTAATTTGAGCCCCAAAACTTTGCTTATTCTCTTTTAAATCTGATAGAGCAATCAAATATTTAGTCTGATGACTATGAGCTATTATTATTCCAGTACATGCACCAAGTACGTGTGGTTTATAGCAGAACTCAGAACAGCTTCTGCATTTGTGGTCCAACCTTGGAAGCTGGTACTTTGAAGGCAGAAGGGAACATAACACTGTTCAAGGGGTCAAAAGGAATAAAACATCTTTGTTTCTGAAGCTTGCCATTTTTGTGCAAAATCATAGAATTATAGAACAGTTAGGGCTGGAAAGGACCTTGAGATCATCCACTTCCAACCCCCCTGCCATAAGCAGGGACACCTCACACTAAACCATGCCACACAAGGCTTTGTCCAACCTGGCCTTGGACACTGCCAGGGGCATTCACAANCACCTCACACTAAACCATGCCACACAAGGCTTTGTCCAACCTGGCCTTGGACACTGCCAGGGATTGAGCATTCACAACCTCCCTGGACAACCCATTCCAGTGCCTCACCACCCTCACAGCAAAGAATTTCTTCCTTAGATCCAATCTAAACCTCCCCTGTTTAAGTTTGAACCCATTACCCCTTTTCCTGTCACTACAGCCCTAATGAAAAGTTCCTCGCCAGCATCCCTATAGGCCCCCTTACATACTGGAAGGCAGCTATGAGGTTTCCATGCAGCCTTCTCTTCTCCAGGCTAAACAGTCACAACTTTCTCAGCCTGTCTTCGTATGGGAGATGCTCCAGTCCCCTGATCATCCTCACAGCCTCCTCTGGACTTGTTTCAACACTTCCATGTCCTTTTTTGTATCTTGTAGCACAGAAGGTAAGCAGTTAAAATACAAATGAACAAGTGTTATTTGTCCTTCTACATGGCAAAAGCACTGACTATATCCCCATTTTCAAACCTGTATGTTTGAACTCAAACATGCATGTTTTCAAACCTCTCATCAAGCATAAAACAGG
>NDXB01015046.1:11978-24430 GCA_002631895.1 Agapornis roseicollis | reverse complement strand
CCCCCCCCCCCAAAAAAAAAAAAAAAAAAGACTAGAGATGCACAATACAATTGCTCACCACCTGCTGACCAATGCCCAGCCCACCGATGAGCAGCAATCAGCCCCTTACAGCTAACTGTCTCCAGTTTATATACTGAATATGACAGTCAGCTGTATGGAATACCACCTTTTGCTGGTTTGGATCAACTGTTCTGGTCATGGTCCCTCACAGCTTTTTGTACCCCTCCTCACTGGGAGAGTTTAATTGACTGAAAAGTCCTTGACTTAGGGTAAGCACTAATCAGCAGCAACTAAAATATGGCTGTGTTATCAACATTTTTCTCAGACTAAAGCCAAACCACAGCACTGTCCCAGCTACTAGGAAGAAAATTAACTATTCCAGCTGAAACTGGGATAATATCTTATTTTGTTATGAGTGCATTCTGTTATTGGCAGTAGGGTAGGATCACTCAGTATGACATAAAAAGGTAAAATTAATTCACTAAGAAGGATGGGTACATGGGATGGAGAGAAATTCTGTGACATCCACACACCTCTTACTCTCACTGCTCAGCCCTCAAGCCCAGTTTAGAGCAGTAGCTGGGACCCAGGAGAATTGGACACTTGCTTTGTCCGCAGGACTGTCCAAGTCCTGGCTACACTCGGTGTCAGGGGCCCCTGGAGAGAGGAGTTTCACCCCCATATCTGAGGTGTTATTGTCTTAGGTAGCTCTTTATAAAATTAGGTTGTTGGGAGCCAATGGCCTCACTAGCCAAGCAGACCCAGGACAATCTCATTCGCTATATCTGAGGCCAAATAGCAGTTGTTACTGGGGTTACTCTCACCCTCTCATCTTTCTAAATATCTTCCAAGAATAGAAAGTGATAAACAGCTTCATTATCCCTGATTTTTTTTTCTTTCCTTCACATACCAGACTAATTTAAACATTTAGGGTTGGCAGATGCAATCATGGTCTCATTTATCTCAGTGGTGCTTCCAGGTAGGCTTCACCCTTTGACAAGAAATAACTAAAAATGAGGTTTGGTGTACCTGTAAAGAAGACAAAAAACAAGCCCCATGCAAACCTGGTGCATGTCTTTCAGACTAATAATGGGTCTAACCCGGTGTTAACAGACTTTGAACAGCTAGAACAGAGTTTATGTTCCCAATTATATTTAGGTAGCTTTTAGACAAAGGCAGTGACAATGAGGATAGGTGATGTAAAATGGAGACTGCTAACTGCGTTTAATGCACTTAGAAGAAATAGATAATATTGTTTGATGAGCAAAGAAAGTTAGCATTAAATGACTGCCAAAGGCTTAATTTCCAGAACAATTGTAATAAGGAAATTACTCAAAGAATAGAGCTAAATCATTGTCACCTTCAAGAACAGGGCATATATGCATCTTGTGAATGAGATGAGAGTCATCTCCAAGCAACTTAGAGTATATTCATCACACATCTTTCTTTCCTCCTCCCAACTCAGAGGACTTCTACTGCGTACTGGTGCATGCATATAAAAAAAAAACGCATATAAGATCTTTACCTTTATTAGGTCCTGTTACTTGTACCTGCAACAATGCAAGAAGTCCTTATGACATTCTTTGATTTCTTATCCTTTAAAATTCTATTCAGGAAATGCTAAGAGAAAAAAATAGCTGCATCATTGTAGGTGTTGCGTGAAAAAAATGCACAGATATAAACTTTGCTCTGGAGAGTTTGCAACTGAAATATTCAGGCAGACATAAGTAAGGTAAGCAGTATTATAAAATCCTAGTTAAAAAAAATACTGAAAAGAAAAGAAATTATATTTCTAAAAACTACCATATTCCTTCAAGGTGCTTGTTGCCTATTGTGAATGTTGATACCTCAGTGAGATCATCAATGTCAGGCATTTTCAGAGGATGTAGGGAGAGGAACAGCAAAGCTCATGCTTCCTACCAAAAAATCACAAAACCAGAAAAACAAAAAGTGAATTACACTATAACATTCAGAGTTATATGAAGGGGTTGGGAAAATGAAACACCTGACTGCATATCATTCTGTGGCATTCCTTGATTTCTGGGAATTGCCTTTTCTGCACTAGGAGAGAGCCACAGATCCAACTTCTCAGCTCTAAGCAGCAAGAAAATCATAAAAAATTAAATCTAAACCATTGGTATAAGTCTGCAAGTTTACCAGCTTCCTAAACAAACGGTCCAAAGGAATAATCTAAAAAAGAAAAAAAATAATTGATGAGGTGATGTTCTTTAATTAAAGAAAAAGCTAATAAAATGCACAGAAGGCTCCAAGCAAGTAGCCCTTTAGGGATAATTAGTTTTATTTTCAAAAGCTAATACTGATTTTATGTCTCCACTTCTAAATAACTCACCTGATACCATCTGATTGGACATCAGTTGTGCAAAATGGCAAATATGCTACCTTTTTGACTCCAGTCCTTATCTTTAACTCCAGTACCTATGAAATATCCACTGTCAGGAAGAAATGGGACTAATCAAATTCATCAGCCAGTTTGGAAAACGCTGTCCTTTGTGCTTTAAAACAATATACTTCAGTGATTTCAAGAGACAAGAGATTTTCCTCATTTAAGTCACTCAATTACATTTTTTTACATGAAAACTAGTCTCTCCCTGTATCAAACAGGCACTTTGCTAATCAATACTGCTAGTCTTGATGGGCAGGTGATGTGTGAAATTCCATGCAATGTATGTCAAACCCAATCAGTTGTCATATCCCACAATTTAAAAAATAAAAAATAACAACAAAAACATTTCTGTACAGCACTTTCAACCTTTCTTTTTCATTTTAAGAAGGGAAATACAAAATCAAATGAAAAAGAACTGACACTGCTCAAAATTAGCTGTCCCATGAGTAATCTCCTTTTCAATAACTTCCACAAATATAAATGAAATAGGCTTTACATGACAGAAAGCATCAGTTAATTGGATGCAAACTGAAGAAAAATTTCTGTTCCACTTCCAGTTAACCAGTGAGTCTGATTCATGACATTTGTCTGTGCACCTGAGTAAGAAGTATAAAGTAAAAAGAAAAATATCCAGAGAGTGAGGTTTTTTAAGGGAGGTGTTTGTTTTGTTTTGTTTTGTTTTGTTTTTGTTGGGGGAAGTCAGGTTTAACATATAATAAAATGCAATCATTTATTTCTTGTAGTCTGCAGTTAAAAATATTCAGATATCTTCAAGTGAGGTTGCCTACTATAGCAGTCAGCCTTATAAGAACAGAGTCAAGATCAGAACTTCATTTACCAATTTAAGAAGTCTCAATGAATTACTAACCTTACCAGACTTGCTGTTATTTAACATGAAACTTATTAATGGAATTGGAGAGTATTTCCATGCAAATAAAGGCTGAAAATATACTAATGCTTGGAAATGTGTTTTCACGTTGTTTTGCTGCTGCCTCTAGTACACCACCAAAGTCCAGAGTAGGCTCCCTGCTAACATGCAAAGCAGGAGAGAAGTCAAGATGTGGGATCAGTGAAGCCCTTTCTCTATAAGTCTTTTCCCAGTTCATCCATCACTTGTGCCTTTAATCAATTTATACAATTAACACACATTTATGCAATTTACAGCATTTATTTTCTCTCCACAGTGCTAGTTTAAGAACCACTTATTGTAAGGATGAGAGAACATACAGTTGCACTATTCTTTCAGTGTTTCAGGTGTTCCTTTTGTATTGTTATAGATGAATCCTACTTGTCCTATTTGGAAAACTGTTGCATTTAGTACAGCACATAAATGCTGCTAAACCCAGTGTGTTTCTTTGACATCTTTTGAATTAGCAGCATGATATGTTTCAATAAAACAACAAAATCATTAACAATCATATGCTACTGACATATAAATATATAGAAGTGTGATTCGTGGGGAAGATCTCATCACATTCTTAACATGTTCCATTTAGTATGCTCTGTGTCCCAAAGCCATATTTCAAAAAACAGCTTTTGAAGATTTAATAATATATTTTCATTAGAATATCTTCTGTATCTTAATAAAAGTATTTTCAGATTAAATAAAAGAAGAAAAATTAGTGGGTCTCCTGGGTCTTCTCCTTTTATCTTTAATTTCCTCTCTCAGACCCCAAGTTTTTCCTTGTCTTTGAATAAATACTGCAGAAATAATTATGTGTCAAACCAGAAAGGAAAAAAAGCCATAACAACCGAAAAGATCAAAGAAATAAGAAAAAGATTCTGACCAATATTTTAAAAAATAAGAAATGGGAACCCTATCTGGCTCCAAAATTAACGAATTGCCTCCATTTATATTGCATTCTTCAGCTAGCACATTTTTCAACAAATATTTGGTCTAATTTCAAGCAGCCATATCTCTCAGCAGATGAACACCCAAAATCAAATTAAAATGGAAATATCAAACATAGAAAAAAAATTAAAAAAAATTACCAGAAGTCCCTGTCTGCAGATGCATGAGTAACTTAACTACAAGTAACGATAAAGACCCACACCTCTACTTGTTCAAAAGTAACTTATTATCTGAAGGTTTCCAATATAAACCATATTGAAAAACTGCTGTAAAAAAAAAAAATATTTTTTGAAAAAAAATAGTAAAAAACAAGGTTCTCAGTAAAATTTAATTGCTACTTTTAAAAAGAAGGCTGGTGAACCAGGGACAAAAATAATGGTGAAAAAAAAAGGCTGCATCTTCCAAAAACAATAGGACTGTTTTCCATTGAGGAGGGGACAACAACTCATTTCTGTTAACCTAAATAGTTTTTTTATTGGAAACTCAATGGTAGTGAAACGATCTAATCACATAAGGCATAACCTAAGTATAAACAGTTTTAATATGAAATGTCTACAATGTTACATTTTAATGATAGGTCTAAGCTAGAATTTTACAATCTAATTTGAACATCATATTTAACAAAACAATCACAGAATCAAAGAATGGTTTGGGTTGGTATGGGCCTTAATGATCATCTAGTTTGATGGTAAATACAGTCAATACAGTGAAGTACTATGTAATGATCACTCAGAGAGATAGGATTATCTTCAAATGCCAGTCCAATGTCACACCAAAGTCCACACTGATCCTACCTGGAAGTTGGAGGATGGCACAGGTTATCTCTTTTGGTCCCTGTCTGTTCTTTTTTCAAGGATTCTCTGTGTGTTTCTCAAGTTCAAATCCTGAATCAGTGAAACTGCTTGTGAAAAACAAAACTAAACCAAGAATAAACTCAAGAACATAAAAAAAATTAGGAAATTTTTAAAATATTTAGTCCAAACTCTTACCTTGCCACTTTTTTCCCTTTTCGTTTCCTCTTTCCCAAGACAGAACATCCTGTATGCAATAATTTTCAAGTAAAAAAAAAAAAAAATCTAAGAACTACTGCACGCCTGTATAGAGCCTTTGTTTTTAATGGAAAGGAGAAATTGCAAGATTTTTTTTTTTTGAGAATTTAGCTAAGCTAAATGACACCTTCATCTGCAGCATGAATACCGGCATCTGAAGAATTACCCAGCTACTTCTGAAGCCAAAGCAAAAAAAACAAATGTGCTTACCCAACATTCAACATAGCAGCAAAGGCTGCTATGTGAAATCTAGTTTATTGTTCACTGTAGTTATTGCTTTTTGCTTAATCCCAGTTCCCCTTTGTTGGGGATCTCCTGAGTGTGCTGAGAACAGACAGGGTTTGGACCAGAACAACAGTAAAAAGGGTCTTAGGATCTGCTCAGTGGAGGACTCCTATGTGGAGTTTTCTGGGATTGAGGGTGTTTACAACTTAACAAAAAAAAAGGCTTAATGTAAAAATACCCAATTTAAAGACAGCGGGCATGGAGAGCGTAAGACTATTCTGTCTCCAGTGGTAACTACCAGTTGCCATCTAAAATACCATTATCATTTCAGTAACAACTGACTTTTTTGCATTTAAGTGTCTCGATGTTGGCAAGATCCTTATGCCAAAAAGATCTGCTTCAAAGATCTGTCTGGCTTAGGAAGTTGCCATGGTAGGTAACTTATTCACAGAATAGCCCCATCTTCTTATTACAGATTTGTAGGCTGGTATTTCTGAGCCTTGAATCTTTAACCAGGTGGGAAGAGAAGATCAGCCTAGTGGTAGTCTGCAGAGCTATCATATCTGTTACTAGGCAATCATTTGTTGTGCATGAAAAGGTGGGAGGGCAAAAAAAATGTATTTCACAAGATATTTTTCAAGTGTTGTATATTTATTGCATTGATTACACAATGGGAGTGATTCTAAAGAGGGGAAATATTTTGACTATATTGTGGTTTACTGGTACCTGCTAGCCTGGTGATAAAGAGTGCAAAACCCATCAGAGCAAACAAATATGTGACTGCTTAGAAATGGCAATTTAACTGCAATAGAGGGTGGTATTGTGCAATATCTTGTCTGTCAGAGAAAGGTTTATGAATAGTCACCTAGAAGACAAACAGAGGAGCTGTCAACAATCAACTGTCAAGAATATCTTTTCTTCCTGTACAATACATCAAATCTTGTTGATTGCAGGAATTATCACACACTTCAGCCTTTTTGGAGACTGAAAAATATGTTAGTATAGACAATGTAAACAGTGAATATAAAGCTACGCTAGGTATTAATCAAAATAGGAACCTGTGATATCTTTTCAATTACAGAAATAAATAATTATGGTCAAATCCTTGCTGTATTTATTGCTCCAGCAACACAAACACACTGGGCTAACTTCTCTCTCTTATATCAATCTATGAACAAAAAAGTCTGCTGAAATATTTCTGTTCTGTTTTTTACACAGCAGAGTGTAATAGAAAGAGTGAAAAAGCATTCCATCCTCCATGAAAATTTCGAAGTTATAAATTCCTTCCATCTTGCTTCACATTTCAGGGACAAGTATACCCATTTCATATGGAAGCCATTGTACCATTTTTGTCAAATTGTGAGTGTGAGAAAATGATAATTGGGATGATAATATTAAATGAGTTTTAGTTTTAACTGAAGATAAACTGTTTCTATGTACTCTCCATTTCCATAGAGAAAACCTAAGGAAAAATGTTTAAGTTGTATAACTCTTAACAAAATCTCCAGAAACATTTTGGAATGATTGATTCAGCTATAAGTATAAAGTTTTAGCCCAAATGTTACCATAAAAATAATTGCTGATTTTTTTAATTATTACATCTGTAAAAAGTAATTGCCAACACTTGCCCAATGACGCATTTTCTCAGAACATGTCTATGTATGAAGTGTTTTCACAAAATGTTATTAAAAAAAAAAATAGCTCTGGAGTATCATGAAAAGTGCCATGAATCAGCCATTTGATTGAAAGCAAGGCTGGGAAGTATTGGGCTGAATAACAACACACTATAAAAAGGAGGAAAAAACAGAACTAAATATTCAATAGGTATCTACCTGATGAACAGTGCTTGAATTTGTGATATAAATGATTGTTTTAACTTTTTCTGATGCATAAAAATAAAACACAGAAGTATTAAATAAGATGTTATATTATACTCAAGCATTTATAAAATACATTTCTTCACTTAAACATTAAATTTGTGATGATTGTGACCACCTATAGGCATTTTTGCCTCTTGAAATTTCAGCTGTTCCTACATATTTCATTAAGAGCTGAAATAGATTTAGTTTCTACATACTGAGAAATAGTTAGCTCTTATAAAAAGCTTTGGTTTACAACTTCTATGCAGCTTAAGTGGAATTAAAATTACTGTATCACACTGTTAAAAATGTTGTAACTACTGATGTAAGCTCTAAAAATGGTGTTTTTTCTGATAGTTCAGTCTACACAGATTGTAAAAGTAAGCATATTTTTCTTTTTAATAAGCATTTGTGATGGATAAATGCTGTCAAATACCAGGAGGTAACAGAGCATAAATGTTCACATGTAACTGGGTCATGCAGTTAACTGAAAATCTTGAATTAACACATGAAAAATAAAACATAGAAAGTGCTTCCTTACCTTGTCTCTCTACCACTATATCATTTGCATTTAAAGTGCTGACACTAAGGATCTTTTGAATTAATAATTAAAAAAAAAAATTGAAAAAGTTTCTGTATGTTTTTTGTAACGCAAATGACTAAAAGAAATAATCATGTATATTTATATATAATTTTAAACCTATACTACTTAGATACAAACAAATTATATGGTCAATAAAATGAATATAAAGAGGAACTGGGCACAGAAGCCAGCATTTCTGTATATAAATAGCAGCAGGCTTGTTGCAACAAAGCAAAATAAATTATTAAGGGTTTTTATCTGTCTCCGTAAGTTTAACAGAACATTAAAATGCATTAATCTCTGTGCATGTTAGTAATTGTGAAGTGGAAGAGGTCATAGTCTGATTCCCACCCATTCCATGTGAAAGATTTAGAATCACATGTAGAAAGGCATGAAGTGAAGGGGAAAATGTGAATCTACCCCAGAAGAAATCCTTTAGTCTTTCAAAGTACTGTTAAAGGAGGGAAACAGGACCCATCCATTCTGTTTTCATTCTGTTAGAGGTACTGCAACTAATTGTCTTTATAATTTGGGTGGCTAAATATGATCTAACTTAAAAGTGTGTAAANTTGTAACGCAAATGACTAAAAGAAATAATCATGTATATTTATATATAATTTTAAACCTATACTACTTAGATACAAACAAATTATATGGTCAATAAAATGAATATAAAGAGGAACTGGGCACAGAAGCCAGCATTTCTGTATATAAATAGCAGCAGGCTTGTTGCAACAAAGCAAAATAAATTATTAAGGGTTTTTATCTGTCTCCGTAAGTTTAACAGAACATTAAAATGCATTAATCTCTGTGCATGTTAGTAATTGTGAAGTGGAAGAGGTCATAGTCTGATTCCCACCCATTCCATGTGAAAGATTTAGAATCACATGTAGAAAGGCATGAAGTGAAGGGGAAAATGTGAATCTACCCCAGAAGAAATCCTTTAGTCTTTCAAAGTACTGTTAAAGGAGGGAAACAGGACCCATCCATTCTGTTTTCATTCTGTTAGAGGTACTGCAACTAATTGTCTTTATAATTTGGGTGGCTAAATATGATCTAACTTAAAAGTGTGTAAAAAAAAAAACCAAAATTACAACACCCCTCCACCCCCCGTAAAACAACAGCAGAAATCTCCACAGGTCAAAATTATTTCATGCATTTAAAAAAAATAGTTGAATATGTATATATATATTCATGTTTGTGCACTAGGATAGGATAGGATAGGATAGGATAGAGCAGAGCAGAGCAGAGCAGAACAGAACAGAACAGAACAGAATAGTTAGGGTTGGAAAGGACCTTAAGATCATCTACTTCCAACCCCCCCTGACATAAGCAGGGACACCTCACACTAAACCATGGCACCCAAGGCTTCATCTAACATGGCCTTGAACACTGCCAGGGATGGAGCACTCACAACCTCCCTGGCCAACCCATTCCAGCATATCACCACCCTAACAGGAAAGAATTTCTTCCTTATATCCAATCTAAACCTCTCCTGTTTAAGTCTGAACCCATTACCCCTTGTCCTGTCACTACAGTCCCTAATGAAGGGCCCATCCCCAGCATCCCTATAGGCCCCCTTCAGATACTGGGAGGCTGCTAGGAGGTCTCCATACAGCCTTCTCTTCTCCAGGCTAAACAGCCCCAACTTTCCCAGCCTGTCTTCATATAGGAGATGCTCCAGTCCCCCGATCATCCTCGTGGCCCTCCTCCGGATTTGTTCCAACAGTTCCATGTTCTTTTTATGTTGAGGACACCAGAACTGCACACAATACTCCAGTCAGTGCAACACACGTCCAAAGTTAGGGCAATGGGTAACTAAACAGGTACAAAGACATCAACTTTAAAAAACAAATAAACCAAACCCTCCATTCCTGTTCCCCCCATCCTAGTCCCCATCCCCCTCCCCAGTCCCTCTAACATCCCTATTCTGATATGACAGTTGTAGATGCTAGGTCTGGGGGAAGAGGAAGTGTAAAAGAAGCAAAAATTATAGTGGTCAGACTTGCATGCTCTCTCAAACCAGCGTCTTCTAGTATCTCTGAGATAAAGTACTTGCCTATACAAACCATTGGTCTCTCCAACTAGAGTATTTCTCACATGCATATTAATGTAAAACTGAGTCCAGACCAATTAGTTGTGTGGAGGATAAGACATAATCCATCCATATGATGAAATCTTGCTGCTTTCATTCCTGCCTATCTCTGTGACCATCTTTTGGGACGATGCTACATTTTAAGTGCCTCTGAAACAGCAAGAGATACAGCATACAGAAAGAGATTTCAGTCAGAAGATTTTGGTTAGAGAAAAATACCCTTTCTTATTGTGAAAAAAATAATGATGGATTTGCCACCTGTTCCAGAGTTTGAGTAAAGTGACAGTGTTTAATTTTATAATGTAATAATTTCTGGCCTGTGGACATAATTGATGACAATAGTCCCTTCCTGAAACCTGTATCTTTGGCTGAAACAGCCAAATGACAGGGTACAGCAAAACATAAAAAAACCCAGTTTGGATCTCATCAGGCTGGAAACCTGCAACCCAGTTGTTGGTTCGGAGAATAGAAAGAGGACAACAAACAAATAAATTATATCTGCTATGAAATCCAATTCTTTGTGCAGAATTAAGAATTCTCCTACTGTTCTGGATTTAACTACAAACTAGTAAACAGGACACAGGAGATGTAGAAGGTATGCAGGTAAAGGAGGCACTTGAGAAAACATCTCTGTTTTCCAGTACTCCCTCTTAGCAATGGGGAGAATTATGTTGAATTAATTTCCCTATATTGTGTTTGTATCAGCAGAACCAAAAGACTACTGAGAATTCTGCTGAACCCTTCCTGAATGAAAACCAGATTTACCCTTACCTACCAAGTCAAAATCAGCACCTGCAGCTGATGTCAGCAGTGTTTTTCACAATAACATTCTCTAGAGAATTTGTAACAATAGACAGCTGAACACAAGGACCAGATGCTGCAAAACAGAAGATAAGAAACGTAAATGTCATTTGCCTTGTTTAATATACAGTCACTTAGGTTACCAACACACATATAGTTTGGTTGTTTAATTAAGAAGCTTGTGCTGATGTCACAAATTCAAGTCAGGTAAATAAATTGCCATTTAACACCTGCATAAAACTTTTGATTAAACATATATAGGTAGGAAATAAAAGCAATGCAGATACAGCTACTGTAATCCACACTGAAGCACTATTGCAGTTATTGATATCTTTTGAGTTTTTAATTATTTAAAATGCTAATAAAGGAGAATATTGGCTGCCATTATTGCTGTATCCTAGCTGCTGTAAATCTCAAAGGTCTGAAATCATATACTGGGGCACTGGTTGATATCCTACCTGTCACTACCATTCAATGTATTTTCTGTGAATTGGTTGGGATGCTACAAGCTCTTATTTCAAGTACTCTTCTTGCATTTTAGGGATGAATTAATTTGTTTTGGTTTAGGTAATACTCATCCACCCTCCTTCACAATTACTACCTTCTTTCCCACCTCTGTATGCATACTCTTTTTAATTTGAGTAAGCTTAGAGTGATAATTACTGTCATTTCCTGGGGTCAGATCAATTTGTGCTTTAATACCTACTGGGCTGATTTGGAAAAGTCAATCTTTTTTTCTGTGCCACAGCTTCAGAATAAGTAGCACAGTACAATCACCATATAGGAATAGAAATTAGATGTAAATAGGCACATGGTTTTGCAAGAGTAACATAAACATGTGCTTGTGTTCTCTGCATTTTGCATGTTTCCACCCTCAGCCCAGGAGCTTTAGCTAGAAAATGCAATTAAAAGATGCTTGAGCCATCCTAAAAATTTTCTTTCTCCCCTTTCTTTTCAGAAAGGGCCACTTTGGACACACCTAAATAGCGTATGTTTCCCTGTTCTTTCCCATTGCTTACTATTTATGCTTATTATTTTCACATTCAAGAAGACATAAGCATATTTGAAAGAATCATGCTAAATTAGTTAACAACACTTAGCCAAGTTGATTGTTTACGCCAGGTACAGTCTATTATAGTTTTGGCATGTATTTTCCAGAGTCAGTAGGTCTGGCTATATTACAACCGAAACTCACTATTTTCTAAATTGCAAACTATTAATATAACACTTCATTATGTTAATTTTATGGAAAAGATTTCCAATCTGAAGTTATGCATGGATTCAGTCTTTTGCCTTAAGCTGTAAAGCAAGCAATGTTACAAAAGTTAGTCTGGCATGTGGGAAAGCACCTTAGCTGTACCAGGAGCTACAACTTCAAATATACAGTGTTTTGGGGGAAAGAGGGAACGTTTTCCATTTGAAGCATAAATTACAGATCAAATATAAAAGAACAGAGATGTGTTCAGCTAGCTGCATTATGGTTTAACAGAACTTGAAATAGGAAAACTTTTAGTATAAAAAGACAATACCAATGTAACTCTTGGTTCAGATTTCATTTTCACAGGAGGGAAAAAAAAAAAAAAA
>NDXB01015045.1:134795-172977 GCA_002631895.1 Agapornis roseicollis | reverse complement strand
GGGAGGGCAAGCCAGGGGGGTTGAATGAGTGAACGAGCTGCGTGGGTTTAAACCACGACAAAAGGTCAGTGTTTTACACCAAACTTTTTAGTGCAGGATGCTTAGGGACTGTTTTTCTAATTGCTTTGGAATGTTTCCATTCCACTGAATTATGGTCACAGGAAAAATATGGAGAAGATGATTGCTAGTAACTTATAACTCTTCCCACCATAAGGTCAGAGCAAATACACAAAGGCACTTGGGAACCTAAATGGAAAAGGATGTATGATTATTCCCTGAGTTCTCACTTCTGAGGATGGTAGAGGATAGATTTTCTCCTGGGCACACTAGAAAGCTGACAGCAAAAGTAACTTCTTTGGGTTTTGGTGTTGGAGATACACACTTGTCTTTAAAAGACTGATCATTGTACAATGGTTATGGACCAAGAAAAAATCATCTTTGATGGGGTTACAGCATAAAAGTGAGTCAGAAATGCTTTTATGCAGAGAATGAGAACCTTCTTCTGGGCCAAACCACAAGCCCATGTCTCTGTCTTCACTCTGGCAAATGTTAGTGAATTACAAGATAGGTCCACGTAATTTCAATAAAAGCAAAATGAAGCAATCAGGTATGCACAAACGCAGCACAGAACACCCAAAGAGCAGGAGAATGACCCGACAGAGCTTGGGAGCTGAGTTCCAGGATATTTTGTTTAGGAGATGTAGACAACAGCTCTGTCCATGTGCCCAAGTGAATACAACTGTGCTAGTGTGCCCCAAATGCTGGTGAACTCCTATAGGAGAGTGAGGGTCTGAGATAGCTTGTGGTGCTGAGGCAGAACTGAGGTCTCTATACACCTGGTACAAGCTAGGGAGAGGAATGGATAAATGCAGTGGAGGACACAGGACAAATGGTGTGGAATCCTTTACCTTGCAAACAGATTTTTAGAGCAGTGATTAAAAGAACATTTGATGTATCACAATTACATGTTTTTAAAAAATATAGGACAGCTCCTTTTAAAAGAGAAGTCTAAGTACGCATGCTACAGTATACGTCTGGAACAATCCTCTACATATATTGTTAGATACAAAGCCTTATTCTTGAATGTGTGCATGAATTTTGGAGTGTATGCATGAGTGATGATATGATTGTATGTGACTGCTGAGTGAAGTCTAGATGAATTGCTTGTTGATATTAAACAAATGAAGAAATTCCCCTAGCAATATCTGCAATAAGTGAAGGTAACGCTAGTAAGAACTGACCAGGGTCAGCTTTTGCTTACACAACAACCTTGCATACTCATTTCTCAGTCTAGCCTGGTGTCTGACTTCTTCCTCTCCACTTCCTGGCACTTCCATTTTTTGCATCTCTGTCCCAAGTAGTGTAGAACCCACACTACCCTCTTAAATGTCATGTAGACTAGAAGGAAATTTAGGATTTTTCTCAATACAATCTTCATGACAAAATAGGAACATATAAAACTAAAAAACTGCCAGTGCTGCCGGAACACTGACGGTGGGCATTATTTCATAAAATTCTTATGTGGTGCATTAGCAAACAACCAGAACTGCAGAGCCTTTAATTGCTGGTGAGGGACTTGAAATGTGTTGCACTGAGTTGTTTGTGCATTTTTGTGGCTTGCTAAATGAAACTTTCACATATGCACAAAAGAACTGAATAGTTCATACCCTCCATGATCTTTAGACTTCCAGAAGAAACCCTTCAAGATGAGCAGCCATTTCAAGATTTTAAAGGGTTGATCCATTCTGGTAAGCTGTTTATGATCATCACATAAATTGCCCAAATCATCACCAGTATTATAGCTCATTTTTATTACAGATCTGGCAAGAAATATCTGTCAAGGCTAAAGTCTAACTACTGCTACAGTAGCTGTACAATAGACATGGACATTAGCAGTCCAGATGAGAGAACAGGGAGGTATGCTTGTTAAATTAGCAAATAAGAGAGAAGATGTGCAAGTATTTTGGAGGATGGGTCAGAATACAAAATTATCCTCATGACGAGGAGGTAAGACATTGAAGTAAGAAGTGGAGGTATGAAACACCCTCCACATGAAGCAGAAGTAAGAAACAGGATAAAATTCAGTGTAGAAAAGTTGGACTTTATCTTAAAGGTCTTCTTCAACCTAGTTGATTCTAAGTGCAAAGTAGTACAGTTTATCAGGAAATTCAACAGCAAAAATACAAGATGGAGAATGACCAGGGATGTAGGTTTTCAGAAAAAGATCAGATGGTTATAATGGATTACACACCAAGCATTAGTCAATAGTATCAGGTGGGTGCAGAAAAAGTAACCATCCTCTTGGGATAACCAGAAGTGTAGCTTATGAAATATATGGCCTAATTCTTCTGCCCTTCATGACAGGTATGGCTTAATCTAAAGTACTTGTTTACCCAAGATGGCTGTTGGCAAGCTGGAAAATAAAACTCTATATTTTACATCCCTGCTTGTAAAACAAAAGCAACTTCTCTTTCTAAGGTGGTACGTGACACTTGGCTACATGCATCAAGGATGGGAACTATGTCTAAAGCAGCAAGGTCCTTCTAAGTCTGTCCTATGGTATCCAGATGCTGAAAAGATTTCTGCTGAACTTAATTAGAAAATTTTCTCATCAGCACCTAAAATTTAATACTTCAGGAATGTTTCTCTCATTGGTAGATATTGGCAAGACAGTGTTCATTTATCCTGTTTCACTTAAAACCAACAACACTTTAGAAACATAGCCATATACCCTACTGCCCTATAGGTTTGGCACAGCTTTATCCAGATAGTCATATCCACCTTTCTGCCTGACTGTCCGTATGTCTGTCTGTCTACCTTTCTTCATACAGTTCTATATAAATGAGACCTATATACCTGGATACATTGGAGATAGCAGCATACAGTGTTCTTGTCACACATCTCAGACTTCACATTACTTTTGAATCTCACATCTATTTTCACCAGGTTAAAATCTGTAGTGCAGAGAGATAATTTGCTTTAATTTATTTTTCCCCTAACAGATTTCACTGATTTTTAATACAAAGCACCTTGGCCTGTTTGTAGTCAAAGTTGTCTTTGTTCTGTGCACATACGGGTTGTGTACACAACCACAGCACTGCAGAAGGCACATTTCAGAACAGTCAGTAAGGAACTGTACCCTCTGATTCAGCTGAAAATAAACTCAAAGTAAAGTTGGCAAGAATTATTCTGTGATTTTCTCTGTGAAATATATCAACAAGGTCTTTAAAGACTCAACCAAACACTACCAAAGCAAATTAAGCAGATGATATCATCCTTCCGTCTTGACTTCACACCCTGAAACACTGAATGGAGACACAGCCAGGGTCAGTTTCCCAGCTTTAGTGAAGCTACAGTGACTGAAAATCTGTACTTGTCAGCAGAATACAAATAAACAACACTCTGTCAAGGGGGAACTCAACTTCCATTTTGAGAACATCACTTTACAAAGAAGCATACTACCTGTAATAGTAGAAAAGCAATTTGGACTATGAACCTGCAAACTTTGTTCAAGATAATTCGCATGTAAGAGTCTCTTTCTTGCTAATGCCTTTGTCTGGATATAGTGTCTGTCTGTCTCTTACTTTAGGAAATCATACACCAGTTATGCTTCTTAAAATAACCAAAGACAAACAGAGCATAAAAAGTTTACCTTAAAGATTAAAAAAATTAATGCAAATACACGGAGAGGAGATAGAACAATCCAAAATACACAGTGTTATTTTTCTATGGCTATTCTAGGTAAACATTAGCAGTGCATGGGCTACTTTTCAATGTTGGTATCAGTATCAAAAGACTGGAAAATCTTAAAACACTGAAAGACCATCTGTGCATGTTAGCAACTGCCAAATTTGTAACTGTGGTTTCTTCCCTGCTAATTCCATATTTTCCTGATAGATTAATGGGCACCATTTATCCAGAATAAATAAATGTGGAAGGCCAGCCTTCCCCCTTCACTGTGCCTCATCATTTTACTGATTTCCACCAGACCACTGAACACATTAATGCAAGTAAGCAACTGTCTGGATTCAGAAATTATCACATTTGGTAGAGAAGGAATGCCAGTTTCTTTACAGACTGAAAGTCCTTTAAGTTAAAAAGAAATACCTTCAGGGAACTCCAAGACTACAAACAACACAGATAAACTGCAGCTGAAGGATTTTTCTTTCCTTTACCTGACTGAAATGTTATCTATGTGCAGAAAAGCATAGATATTTTACACATACTACTCCTGTTTCACCATGTGCATTTGTCTTGTTAGTTCTTTTGAGAGGCATGTCAGACACATATATTTAGACTTCTAGCTTGCTAATTTATGCCAGCTAGTGTAAAATTATAAGGTTGAGAATAAAGTTGCAGAATCAAACCTTTATATGTGTGTTGAAGGAAAATTTTCTACTATATACAGTAAGCCTTCCACAATCCACAATTTGCTAATCTTTCCACTTAGTAATTTGCATTCCTGCATGTGCACACTGCGTTCACAAACATACATACTTCACAGGTTATGTAAGAGAATCATTTCAATGAGCTCTCATGCTATTCAGATTACATTGATTTCTATAAAATGTATTACTGTAGCTGTGCTACCACATATCTAATAGTGTGTTTAATCTACAAAAGTCTAACTACATATATCTAAGACATTATCTGCCACTTGGATGATTTCATTGTGTGTTCCTGGGGTGCTAATTGCAAATTTGGAATGCAAATAGTACATAATCTTGTTAAACACATTTCTTTGAGAAAAGATATGCCTTTGCTGTATGTCTGCTGTCCCCATTCACTGCAGCTCCAGGTTTTGCTAAAAGGTATAAGCTGATAAAGCCTGTTGGTGCATGCACTGACATGTCTTATCCTGAATGACATTTTCATGGCATATTATATCTAAAAAACCATAATTCTAAGAACTGGGCATTCCATTGGCAAGACACGATTATGCCACATGCAAAGAGAAGCACAATGGATCTATAGGAGCAAGGCAGGGAATTGCTGTTATGCAAGCTCTGACAGGGGTCTCTGTTGGAAGATTTTTGTTACTTTCTTAGTAGTCTCTGTTGTCTCTCCTTCCTTGTAAATGCACATTAGGTTAAAAACAAAGCCTGGAAATTCCTCCAAGTGAAGCACAAATGAGGAGCAGCACAAACTCCCTAATCATATGAGACAGAGGAGGAAAGTTTAGCAGCATAGGTTCACCTTCAGCCTAAAAAGCTATCAGATGAGACATTTTGGTTCTGCTTTCTACCTTCCCACTACTTAAAACACTAATGTTTCTAGTGAGCTAAATCAGCAATAAGAAGGTTAAATTAACCCACAAGACATTACTATAAAAATTCAAGCAAAAAACATAATCTCATTCTCTCCAAGATGTTTTCTTGGATTTTACTTGTTTTTCTAAATCCAGAAGAGGTAGTCCTAGTCTTAATCTGTTCCAGACAGCTTTTGAAAGACTGGACTTTCCTGAAAACCGTCTGTTTTTTTCTCCATTGCTTGAAACTCTCTTTCTGGACTTACTTCCTGTTTGCTTTATTTTTGCATACATAAAACTATCGTGTTTGAAGCAATTTCTCTATATCAGTATGACAAGCAAATTCAATCATACATATACATAAATTCATGAGAATATTAAATAGAAACTTTAATTATTACTTAAGTAATAAACCCTGAGATTACTTACGTGAAAGCTTAATGGGGCTTAGTGGGATTTAAGCAGATGATGAAGTGTTTCCTGAAGCACAGTTATTTCCTGAAGACCATTTATGGTTTATACAACCCTGACTGGATCCAAAATGACAAGCACCAAGTTGTAACATTTAAGAAGTTGAAGAAATAACATATTCACAGCCTTAGAAACTGACTGCACCTGCTTTTTCATGCACATTGTGGCAATGTCATCATTTTAATGGGCACTGGCTATTCAGTTAAATATATCAAGGGCTTGGGAAAGAAGAAAAAAAATCCAACAACCCAGAAGGCAGTTAAAAAATAAAAAAATCTGTCACAACCCTATGGAAGTCCTCAGTTATAGCTTATCCAAGATTTTATGAAGGGAAAAGAGCCTGACTCCTTTGAGCCAATACTGTTTACAGTTGCTGCAATGAAAATTCTAATTTTGTGCTCTAATGAACACAAAACGATCCATAGTCAACCTTGGCAAAACTTATAATGACTGTGTAATTGAAGTGACTTTAAAGTCACATTAAAAAAATATTGCACAAAATTGCAGGAAACTGCCAAGAAATAAAACTATGGGACAGGCAGTCTTGAGTATGTGATACAGACAGCCATTTCATCTTTGCTGCTTGGTGAATGTCAGGCTTATAGAGCTGGGAGACATCCGTCTGCAGTTGCTCCTCTCACAGCATATTAAAACTAATTGTGAATTACAGCAAGTGCTTCATTGTGAATGTGTGATCCAGAATCTACCTTTTACAAACACTGCTTGCTCTGTTACACTATCTGGTACAATCCATATGCAGGGGAGGTGGTTTATGGTAAGCTGTCAGATAAATCTCAATGTACAGGTTGTGTGACACAGGTGGACCTTCAGAGAGTTCCACCAGTTTGGAAATCTTATGGAGAAGAGACATCAATGAGAGACTGAGATTGCAGCCTGTGGGGTAGGTGCATCTTCAAGCCCTGGAATGAGTAGATTCTCAAAGACACTGAATTTCTCCAGGAATATACCTGACAGAACAGACAGAACAGACCAGACAGATACTTGCATGTTTATGCTCACCACAATGCTGCCCTCCCTTCCCTATACCCTGAGCTCCAGGAGGGACCATGCCTTCATCATCCATTGGGCAAAAGCACTTGGCTCCCTCCATCTACCTGCACAGTCACCTCTCCACTACCCAGAGGCAGGGCTGAGCCGATGGAGAGAAAGTAAGTACCAGGGAAGTAGCAGTTCTCTGACAGCGAAGTACATTATTTAACAGCTGCTGCGTTGAAATATAGAGGGATCAATTAATACCTAAGTCCAAATTCTCCTGGGATATAAATCCACTTACACAGAAGTTGGCTTTAAATATCATAGTTTGGGTTTCAAAATGACTGAACAAATGCTTTGTACTAACTTGGCACAACAATGACTTCAGCAAGTGCCTAGGGCTCTGTAAAGAATGTTAATGCCATCCCAAAATGCAACACTAAATGTATTCCTGAATGATCTGGGGACTGGGTACCTAAGCATCTTTTTGAGAAGTAAGTATCTCTCTGACTTCACTGCAGTAACAATTATTCCAGAGATCTGTATTTCTGAAGACTTTTCACAGCGCTCTTGCAGTTGAAAGACAAATCTGGTTCGACATGAAGTTCCATTACGAAGAAACTGTTACATGTGATGACACCGGTTATTGAAAATTGAAATGAAGTGAGAGGAAGCTAACACCAACTTGCATGAAATTCTGCTTTGAATGACACAGAGAACTCAGTATATCTAATCATCAAAGTGAAGCCCACTGGGAACCAAACTACAGTTGTACTGCAGAAGGTTGCTACTTGATTGCTAGACCCAAAAGTGCTAAGCCACATGTTACTTATTTCTGTGCCTAAATAGCTTACTATGATTGATACCCAGGGTGGCTCTCCTCAGTGAAACAATCATGAAGACAAGAAGGAACTAGGAAACAAATAATTTTTCACAATCGTAATTTTTAACCCTGACAGTTCCTGGAGTTTAAGGCAATTCCTTTAATAAATCCAGTCCATGGTCATTTTCTCCCCAGCAGAACACCAGCTTTTGCACATTCCTTAGCTTGCAAGCTGCATTCAGTATTTTCTTCTCTCATTACTGTTGGTGTGTGGCCAGATGAGCCTGATTATAAGGGCTCAGTGTTGGCTTTGAGTGTAAGAATTTTTTCTGCTGAATTTAGAAGGATTTTTTTCCACTGACCTTACGCCAATCTGCTTGATTTTTCTTCCTCGCTCATCTGTCTCTCTGAATCAGCCTTTTCCCCGCACTCTCCCAGCCTCCCCATACTCAAAGTCACTCCAAGGTCAGTGTAGAGCCCCTGTGCGCTCCACGTGTCCCTCCTCCAGCTGGAGGCAAAACATGCTGTTTACAATATGCTCAGTTTCCACTTGACAAGGCCTGGAAGCCGCTGCATGTATGTGAACTTAGGTCCCATAGTTAGAGAGAGCACAGCGCTGTCAAGATAGGGCCCACTTCTACAATTCAAGAGCCAGTGAACTGGCAGGGTGTGATGGGTGAGCAGATACTTGAACATACACTGCATCTGCAATGTGAGAGTCACATGACTCAACACAGCCTTGACATACAACACAAACCAAAGATCAGCCTCAACATTACGACCACCCCTGCTCCAGCTATGCTAATCTCTTCTTTCATCCATGATCTCTGTAAATCACATAGTGTTATGGTAAAGGAGTCTGCACTTAAAGGAATGTCTGCAGCTTTCCTGCCACTATTAATAAAAATATTTAATGCTCTTGTTAGGAGGCACAATTTGATTACTGAACTGTTATCCAACAATTCCTGAAAACAATTCAAAGTAAATTTCCCTAATATGTCTATTTTTCTATTCTGCCAGAAGGGCTGCTAATGAATTTGCTGCTTGAATGCACAGACAGATTGGGAACTATAACTGTGCTGGCCTGGGCAACATGGCACTGGCACCAAAAACCTATTTGTACCCATGCAAAGTTCTCTCTAGAGTATGTCTCTCATCCAGAGGTGATTTTCCAATAAAATCAGTCTCGATTATTGCAAGCGCAGGAGCAATCCCTGAGGGAGTATATCAGGCAATTCAATAGTAGGAAATGTTGTACTAGGCAAAATTAACCTTGTAGCAGTGTTATTTCCTGAAACATTATCTAGCTTTTGCTTTTCTTTCATATTCATCGATCCTAAATGACTGGATTTTTTTTTTTTTCTACTTCTCTCACTTAGCACAAGATAATTATTTTTTTTTGGTACTTGTATTAAAAAAAAATGCTTGGAAGACACCTGTTAGTCTTCTATTTCACTTACTGCCAAAGCGAAGGATGTTTAGCTGCATGGCAGGCACTTTAGGGGTTATATAAAAGGTGATAGCAAGGAGGACCAGCTTTACCCTGCCCTATTTTTATGATTCCACAAGGCAGAGGAAACCTACTAGATATATTACGATGAGACCAGAAACCAAAATGAACAAGAAAACTTCATCCTCCCCTGTCACACCAAGGTAAAAGCAGGAGAAATGTAAGTGGAGCTTTGCAGTCCAAAAGAGAACAGTCACAGGCCTCCGGATTTCAGAGCTACTGTTGACAACTCCAGTTAAATCTCACTGCCTGGTAGCTTATCCTGGTAGCCTCTTACTGGACTCTCCAAGCCAGGGATCTTCATCTGTAGAGTGTCCAGCACATGATATAAACTAAATAAATCATGAAGTCCTATACATACACTAACACAATTCACAGTTTTGCTCTGGTTATTTATCTTCCAGAAGAACAAAAAGGGGATAATAGTGAAATTCATGGCCATGAGATCTGAAGACAGGTTCCTATACTGGATTCAGGCTGCTGTACTGAAACCAGCAGACTAGGTCCTCTTGTTCTTACCAGGATGAGGCCTTTTATACATTTTTGTTAGCATTTGTTGCAATATCTTAATTATCAGAAGCACATTTTTAAAGTGTTAATTTAAAAACAGAACACAGGCAGTTAGAAACCAGCTGTTACTTAATACAGTGCCCAACGCAAACACTTAGAACAACTGTTTGAATAACTGCTAAGTAACTTAAAATGAAAAATAATAACCAAGAAAGACAAATACAAAATCTAAGTGATGAAAACCACATGATGAGTGAGGAGAGAGGAATGGGTACTCCTTCGATCAGCAGCAGATACATGATAAAAATGCTAAAACAATATTGACCTTAAATAACATTTTTTTCTGCCAAAATAAGGAATAAGGCAAAAAAAAAAAAAAAAAAAAAAAAAAAAAAAAAAAAAATAAAAAAAAAAAAAATATTTTTATAAAAAAAAAAAAAAAAAAAGGAAAAAAAAAAAAAAAAAAAGAAAAAAAAAAATAAACAAAAAAAAAAAATTTTTTCAAAAAAAAAAAAAAAAAAGGAAAAAAAAAAAAAAAAAAAAAAAAGAAAAAAAAAGGGTTTTGTTCAGCTCAAACTGTCACTTTTTTGTAGCTTTAAAAAACTGACCTAAATTTAATCTTGACAAGCAGTATTACAATGAAGGTGTAAAACCATTGTTTTGAAAACCAGCAAAAGTGACCCAGTTACAGTGAAAATACTTATTTATTTTTTGTCCAGCTGCAAGACAGACTCCTGGCAAACTGTGCACAAAGGCAAGATTAGCTTTGGTCAACAGGCATATACATATCTCTGTAAGTAAAAATACACAAAAGAGAAGGTTTTTCTGGCTGTGTAGAGTTCTGTGATAGGTATTGAGCCACATGCCGGGCTTGGCAGCTGAGGGGCGCCTCATGGCTGGATACAGCCAGCGGTGCTTGGTATTGATAGTGTGTGCTCAGATTTGTAAGAGATTAGATGAATGGGCTCTCAGAGTCTGTTCATCTCATTGTCTTGTAAGCAAACACTGTGCACTACACAGGACATGTGGTAATTTAACCGTCTACTATAAATTATACAATCAAGTCGGAAGCATTTCACTATAAAAATGTATTGTACCCATTTGAAAAATGTGTGTTCTCTCTGGGAACCTGTCGTGGTAGAAGCCAAAAACCTTAATAATGCACAAACTATTTTATATTTCAGGGCTTAGACAATGTGACTCATTTGTACAGTTTTAATTCCAAACAAAATGCTAGTCAACTAAATTATAACTTATTACCATAGGCTACAGACTTTTAATACATTCTGTAGTTGGAACAGGACTGATTCAGTGTTTTGGGCCCTGCCAGTAGTTATCAGGCATAATTTCCCTAGAAATAAAAATAGCCCTACTGTGGTTATTCTTTGGACTGATAAAAATATATCTAACAAGATGTGTCAGAGGAACAAATTCAGAAAATAAAGGTAAAATATTAAATACACTTATTATTTTATGTCTAAAATACTATCATCTTCCAGCTGCCATGATGACTTTGGAATAAAGCAAAAGGTACTGCAAAAAGGCAGGAAGATCTAAAGGAGCAATTGAGCTCTGATAAAACCACACGGGGATAGCTGAATTGTCAGAGCTTTGCAAGAGTCAGAATTTACATAAAAATCAGTATTTGGGGATTAATGCGATATCATCAAAAAGGATTTAATATGTGCGTTTCTTTGCAAACAGTTTAAAAGCGGCAGTTCTATAATCCATTTCCAACACTAACCTTTAACTTGTAAGAGTACAATAATCCTTCACAACATTTCTAGAGTTCACATTCTGCTGAGGAAATGTAGCCCCCTTAAGTAAAACTCACTAGAAATCAACAGGAGCATATACGTGTTGGTTTTCATAGTGATGCTCCAGCTGCTGACCCTGCTGTGGGTACTGCATGTCTGTACAGACTCTTCCACGTGCCTGTATCTGCAGAATCAGTGGCACTTGGGGGTTTTGGGAATTTCTGGGGGGACTTTATTGCTGCTGCAACAAACTGATTCCATTGACTGAACTCTGCACCTGTGTAGATGCCTAGTCTGTTCTAAGTGGGCAGACTAGGAGGATCATGGGCTAAAGAACATTGTCTATAATTGCCTGTAAGCAGGCTTTTTCCTGGATTTCTGCTGAGGATTTGAGTGCTTTTGCATGCTAGATTTAAAGTATTAAAACATAAATATGAATGGATTTCTTTGAGGAATGAATATGGGCAGGCAGTTTAGGTACTATGTTATAATGGATTTTTAGAACTAATTGAATTGGTACTGGCTGATTTAGTAGTTCTCCAGAAATAGTCTGAGGAGAAACAACAGGAAGGAAGGTTTAGAAGCAGAGATTAACAGGTGGCAGTGTGGAAATTGCTGAGAACCTACAGCAGGTTTGGGCTTTCTGCTTCTTAAAAAGTGGTTTAAGTCCTTTAGTAAACGTCCCTTAGGCACACATACACACAGGTCCACAGGTGCCTATGCGTGTACATATATATGTATATATATATATGTATGTACACACACATACATGTATAAAAATGTACGTATGTATATATGGCCTTCCTCCCATGCAATTACCCATGAAGGGGAGGCTTTTGCAACCTAGACATGACATATTTTGTTTCTTCCTTTTTTAAATACAGGACAGGAGATACCCTGCAGTGGAACAGCCAAACACACAAGCCAACAGCACCAACACCTCTTTCCTACCCCTATTGGTTACAAATGCCTTACTGGACTGTTTGAAAACAAGCCAACCTTCAGACTTACCCCACTGGCCTGTGCCTTTGCCAACAGGAGCAAAAGATCTGTTAATGCTTACTGCAATTACAGCATACATTAACTGACCCTCGGAGTCTGACCTGCTTGCCCTCCCGCTTAGTGAGTCAATAAGAAAATCCTCTGGCTCTGCATGACTTGCTTAGACCTCAAACCTTCCATGCAGAATGAGGTCCATCCAGGGAGGGAAAAACAAGGTGCCACTCCAGCTGGTAAAACAAAGATATTTTTAAAGTGCAGTCAGTAGAAACAGTCACTCCTATTCCATGTATAATCAAGGATGAAAAGGCCACGAAAAATACCACTGCGCTTTGCAAATGAGAGGTCAATTGAAATGTCAAGATATCAAATGTTAATGGATTGCATTTCCAATGACGGTTGGGACAGAAAACCATACCAAGTCAAGTCAGACGCCCTTCTGAGGACATGAGTTTTACAGCAGGCAAAGACAATAAACACCAAAAGTCTTTCTGGTTAACAAACTTGCGGCTGATGGAAAACAAATATATTTTGAAAATATAAAAAGCAGTGGGATTTTAACACAAGCTATAATCCCCAAACATGTATCTGGAAGTCATTAAATCTACAGCCAATCTAAGCATATGCAGGTGTTTGGGGAAAATGCCATTGCTTTCTATTGAAGATTTTTAAAGGGACTATAAAACAAGTGAGTATAAAGAACACTAAAGAAGGCAATGTTTTATTCCTTGAAGCAAGAAGTCAATTCCAATATTCTCATAGTTCTACAGCAGTTCATGGACTACATGGACCACTCTTAACTGCATTTATTTTCAATTTTAAGTATCTAATGTCTTTCTTAAAAAAAAAAAAAAAAGAAAAAGAAAAGTATTTTGTAGGTTGGATGACATCAGGTTTTAGCTGACGTATTCTTTACCTGTCCACATTTTCCCAAGGAATCCATGTGGCCATTTTTATAAAAGACTGCAATCTGAGGCATTTGTTTAGAGTGGCATTATATCCAGTTATTAGTCAGAAGGTCACTGCCATGCAAAGATCTCATCTCTTTAATATGGAAAATAGTGAAAAGAAATTAGTTAATATTACTAACTACTGTCTCTGCATGACTAGGAGACACACAGCCTTCCTTTTCCAATTACAGAGGCTTGGCTTGGCTCACATACACATTTTGAATGGCTTTTGAGTAGGAAGACTCCTTGGCCTATTTGTTCTCCAGGGATGAGGAACAGTGAGTAATCACTTGCTCTTTTGTGTAAGAATAACTATAAGAATAGCTACTTCTGTGGATTTCCATGAATATATAGAAAAAACAAAGAAAAGGCAGTATTTTTTCATACACTATGGTGCTTAACGCCATGTGATGTTGTGGGGACTGGAAGTGTAGACAGATTTCAAAGAGATTTTCCATGGACAGCAAGCCCACTGATACCTCCTAAATACAGGATGTGCAGTTATGAAGGTGTAAAGAGTTGTGTGTAGGAAGCTGGGAGGACACTGCTCATGAAGGATGCCTCTGTAGTTGCCGCTCTTCTTCCCCTTCCATCTGCCACTAGCTGATAAAGCCCTGGGTTGGTTAACCCTTACTCTATGTTAACATACAGGCTGCCAAGCCAAAGGTATTTGTACTTGAGTGTGAGGCATAACCCTGACTGTGACTGGGTATGAGGGTTAGACTCTCAATGTAGATATGGATAAAACCAATGAGAGAAAGCAAGGGCAGGAGAGGATAAATGAGCTAAATGTCATAGATTCTGCAATTATGGGGACACCTTGGCACCACATGCAGCTAAAAAAAGGTCCTATTTTTTTGGAAAAGTAACTGCAGTATTTACAACCTCCCCCCTTTTCAACTCTTCCCACAAAAAACAGTTCAGCAGACATAGACACTTCTTGCCCTTTTTCTGTGTGCTTATTTGTAACAATATCATGTCAGATGATGCTACCAATACGTAAAAATGAGCTCCTATGTACACTCCTGTGTAGTGTCTTGTAGTACTACAAACAACATGCAATTGAGACCAAGCCTTCTGAAGGAGCCAAATGCACCTGGATCTACCTTGGCCTTCAGGAAGCTCACACCAGCTAGTCTAAGCACCTACAGATACTTGAACATCAAGAAATCAGCCACTTGGCTGCCTAATGAACTGTAGTAAGGAAACTTCAATGTTATTTTCCCCTCCAATAGGGTTAAGGGCTGCAGGAATTTAACAGAACAAAAAAAGAACACTAAACTTCCTCCCAGGCATCAAACCACCAACACTGATAAACTGTGCAATGAAAAGTAAACAGATCACTTCTGAAATCTTCATCATGCCCCTAAACTAATGTTAGGCTCTGTCCAAGGACTTTACAGAAACCACAGTCATTAAAAGGGAGAGACTTTGACTGCAGTTTTGGGACACAAGAAGTATGTCAGCACAACATAAAAACAAGGGATTTTTTTGTGCTAATGACAACTGCGAATATTTTATATATACTTACATACGTAAAAAAATATATTGTAACAGATGTCAAATGCAGTTAGATTCAACTAACTTATTAGTACATGGCTTTTAGCCAAAAACAATTCACATTTGCAGAAGTGTACTATCACATATGTCTTAATAACAGAAATGTGTTTTTAAAAATGTGATAAGTCACATATGGTAGAAGGAATCTGTACAGCTTTCAGACCTTATGACAATGGAAGCTACTAACTTTATTTTGCATTTCTGAAGAACATTAAAATTCAAGTGAAATCCTCTTTGACATTTGAGAGCTGCAAAAGCAACGAGTAAAAGCTAGACAAGACTGAGCTGTACTAAGTGTGGCTGTGACACTTACATAAATGCAATCTGTATCTACTATGGTTATCTTACAGACACTATTCTTACTTTTGCCCTGAGAGGTAGTATTTTAGCACACAATCATAATTGTATACAGGTACCTTAGTTACATGTCACTGAAAAATACTAGGCAGATTTTTCTGCTGTTTTGTTATGCAGAGTGTCATTAATATGCATAATGGTTCCCTGAGGTACTAATTGAAGCTGCCACCATGAACAAAGTCAAAGAAAAGTTAAACAACTAGTCAGGGGTAATATGACAGGGTGAAATATGCCCATGCAGGTGGAAAGACAGACTGTCCATCTGGCCTTCCATTCCAAAATGTTACAGTTACCAAAGTCCTGTAAAGGAATGATTTAACCTAAATCACCCTTCTGCTCCAACTCTCAATTCATCCCGGTGGATTAAGTGGGTATCAGTGTCACATACATGCTGTTTAATGACTGAAAGGCTCAATGTCTCTGTTATATGTGGGAAAACACAATTCAGCTGAGCTATTCCTGGGAATTTGACTTAAACAAAAGTGAATGAAGGATAAATAAATATTTTGGATTTGTTCTACAGGACTCTCATCACCTTGGAACTCCTGGGTTCTTTAGAATGCGAGGTGAAAACAGCTCATTTCACACTTGCTATTGAGCAACCAACAACTAATAATGACTTTAATTCAGCTTGCACTGTATCTGAACTAGCCCTATAGGAGAGAGAGGTCCCTTGTCTTATCAGAAGTTTCATGTGCTATCAGGTCCCTGCCAGATCCTGTTTCTAATTTTTATCAGATTGAATGAAACATAAAGAAAGAGTGATTTATGACTACCTTGCATCTTGCCTAATCACTCCAATGAGTGCTCATATACATTTTGCATTCACTTTAGAAGGTGTAAATGTCTATACATGATGGAAGCCAAGTGAAAAGTAGAACTATATTCTTTTGTTATATGTGCTAAACCACAATGATTTGTGAGTCCTGTCAGTGCATGTTCTTACAAATACAAACCGCTCCAGCCCAAAAGCCAGCATAATCAGCAAACTACTATAAAAATAAAAGCATTTCCCCTGTCTATAACAGGAATATACAGTTACTGCGACTTAGTTAAACTGCAATGATCACCTCCTACTGAAGCTAAAAATATGTGTTTTATTGGTACATAAGAGCCCATTAAAACCAGAGTATTCATTATTTAAACTGAATCACCGACTGTTGGTAGCTTTAACTGAAAATGGCTTTTCTCAAAGAGTCAGGACATATATATAGCAACTTTCTTAATTCAATGATATATGGTTGAGTGTTGCCACTAGTGCCCTAAGATTTAAGAACTTCCCATAAAATGCTCCTGAAATTGCTCCCTAGTAGCTTGCTCATCCTTCACACAGCCCTACTGAAAAGAGCAGAAACATACGTGTGTGTATGGTATGAGAGATGCACACTAGGACTGAGAAAGAGCTCTTAATCAACAGGATGGCAAAGCCTTGATACATAGGTGCAAAACATTCCCATGTGCTTAGAAATCATTTGGCACATTCCTAGCTATTTCCCCTCTGTCAGACCTCCTCAAGGATTGGAATTAAAAATCATAATTTTTTTATCATGTACAAACATCCCCAAGGCTAGGAGCACTATGTATTGAGAATGACTGTGATATTATTTGGCAGCTATTCATAGACAACACATTAATTTATGGAAACTGGATGAAATTTGGGGAGTGCGATCATTAGGGACACATGAGAAATCAAACGCTTTCCTCACTGATACTGACCTTTTTATAGCTATGATTAGGGGCGTCTTGAATTCTATTATCTCTTTCCTCACCCTTCTTGCTGTCCTAGTCTTTTGAGTGATTGTATACAAGAACTTGGTTAGACTAGCATTTTCAAATGGATATAAAACCAACTTACTTTACAGGAATATTTCTCAATTTTGTCTTTTCGGCAGCCTGTAAACAGAAGAGGGGTGGGAGAAACAAACAATTAGGCAACACACCAAAGCACAACAGAGCTGCAAGCAAACATCAACCCATGCATGCTCTTTGGCAGTGCACACATCACTCTTCAGGAATACAGCACTAGATGTTTTGAACATTTCTGCCCCAGTCTGTGATATCAGCATGGTTTGTTTATTTTTAATGGCCACGAGTGTTTAGGAACTGCTCATTCAGGGCAATTACTTCATTTCCCACTCTGGTCCCTTTGTCACAAGCTATCTGTCCTTATCTGGAGCAAGAACAACAACAGGAAAAAATAATGGGAAGAATGGACTCCATCTCCAAAACAGTTTTTATTCACCAGTAACAGGAAAGGGCAAGGGATGACCAAATGTTCAGATCAATTTCCTCTTGTGAAACCTTTGAGAAAACACACTCCAAATCATCTAAATGAGTAAATCTTTGGGCCTCTCGGCCTGCACCACCTCAGACATGGAGCCTGGTTCCAGTTTATTGCTGAACCCATTGATCTGTGTACAGTCCATTTATCATTCATGAAAAGAGCCAGTGATCTTCACAGTATATTAGAAGAAACAACTCAGATCATCTGTCAACGGCCCTCTTATTTCTGTTTCCCTCTCCACAGGGATTTCATCTCCTTCGATTCTTCTTGAATTAAAATGTTGCTAAGCAACACAGCTGGGGGCAGCGATGGCAAAGCCGCGCCAGTCTATCACACTGGTTAAGCTGCTCGAGATTTTAGTGGAGGTTTTATGCTTTATTAATGCTTCTGTAGCACAATTATGTAATCTGACACAACCTTGCATCCCCCCTCTGTTTTTTCCTAGAACAGGTAAATGATGTTTTAACACAAGAAGGCTTGAAACATCACCTTTGGATAAACTAATGTGTCAGTATCATTTCAGGGAACTCCTAGCATTTGCTAGAACCAGACTGTAATAGATTTAAACAGGGAAAGTGGTCAGATGGTTAGTGAGATTACAAGCACGGACAGCGGTGAAAGGCAGAATTAAGACAACTGATCCATAAACCTATTATAGTAAGGGAAGTTTTAGTGCTTAATTACATTCACAGATATTTTTATAAAGCCTATCAAAATTGAGAAGGGGGTTGGTGAGGAACTTTAACCTCTGTTATGCTTAAGGATGGGAATAAAAAGGTTTTCACATAGGAACTGCTAATGTTAGCAGTCCTGAAAAATGCTCACGTTGCCTTTGAGGAATTAAATCCTTTATGAAAACCTTTTGAAACCTCTGGGACCTGCACAACTGGGTTCCAAATTTTGCCAGAATGAGTTTTCTTCTGGACTCTACAACAGGGCTAGTTTTTCAAAATACCTGCTGTTTGCCTCCAATCATAGCAAACATAAAATCTGTGTTTAAATCCATGGAAATCCTCAATAATGAGTTTAAAACATGGGAGAAGGAATTAGAGCTTGCAAGAGCTAAGATGGGGAAACAGCAATCCTCTGGGCTGGCTCCCAGTGTGCAAATGAAATGTGGACATTTTTATTTGGATTGTATTTTTCATCTAACGAATAAATCAATGAATGCATGATAGGAAATAATTATACTAATTGTACAGTAGGGTTGCTAAATAAAACACTTAAACCTCAGGAAATGCAAAACTTAAGATTGCCCAAGTAAGTGTTACAGACCCAAACCTAATTATGTACTCTCAAACAAGCGTATGATGAACTGGGGTCCCTGACTCATTAGTGAGATAATGTGAGTTGCGCCTCTTTCCAATGACACTCTCCCAGATCTCCCCTTTTCACTAGTGCAAACACAGAGTCAGAAGCATGTTTTTAAGAAATCTTTCTGAGTAATAAAACACATGTAACACCACACAAACACTTCATTTAAAACAGATTAAAACACCATCAAAAATGGCATTTCAGTTTCCCAAGCCTCCCACTAAATGCCAGTTTCAGTCTCATCCTAAAGGGAACTAAGATTATTTTTAAAGCTCATAAAGAGACTTCCACAATGGCAGAGGTTTTTTTGACTGTACAATAGTATTTTGCTTGACCCTTTAATATACCAAATAGCTGGACTACTACAATTCTGAGTTCAAGCATGTGAAGCTTGCATCTAAATCAGTTTTCCCCCCATGAATTATTCAAAAATCACTACACAAAACTTGATCTCAAAATACAGATAAAGAAAAGAGAACAGAAGAGTGGAGAGTGTCTAGGATCACAAGTAAATAATAATGCAGTCAATTCTAATACAAAGTATAGCAGAAGATATTCTGGAAAGGGTTGTGCATGATGGTGTGAGCTAAGCTGTTTACATGAAAGATTAAAGAAGAGGAAGATATTTCAGGGAGTGAGAACTGGCAATGTCAAAGTCATAGAATACTAAAGAGCAGAGTATAAACTGGATGTTTGATTTTCTGATTACTTAGCCGCGTTGATGGCAACTATTTACCCTGAGAGAAATGTGGCAGCTTCCAGAAGAATTACAGATACATGTTATTAACTTGGACCATGACGATTCTAGCACTTATCTTTCCTTAGGGTTTTACATGAGGAATTTCCATATTTTATCCCTTTGTTACTGAGAGAAGGCACTTTCCTAACTTTTAAGAAAAGGCACATGCTGAAGGAACACATGGGTCCTCCATACGCAGCCCCATTCACAAAGAGCTTTAAAAAGTCTTGCAAACTCTCAGGTTAATCTACATGCCATCCTAGTTTAATGTTGGATGGTCAAGCAACTGGTCATTTCCTATTACAAATGATTCAGTTTGCCTCTGAGTGGGTCTGTGGTGATGTTAAACACAGCACAGAATGCATGTTAGGGATTCTGCTTGAGACAAAAATGCAGGATCTGGTCTTCTGCTTTTATTTGTCTTACAGGTGTTGCTCATTCATTTTTCAAAGTGTATTTGTTGCGGTATCATGAGCATGCCCAGTGCAGAAGATAAAGGAAGGCAAAATCAAAGTGACATTAAGTAACTCTACACGTTAAGCTTTGATGCAGAAACATATTATCTGAAAATATTTGGTGTGCAGCAGGTCTGTCAATTAGAGCTAATTATTTTTCTCTGATCAGGAAGAATGCAATCATGTTTTAGGCAGGTTTCTTTGAAATGTACGTCTTTTATATAACTTCATTATAGGAAAATACTTTTTCCAAATTACTTTTTTTCTCGGCTGCTTAGCTATTGACTCAAATTGTGTTGAGTAGTTCCCTCTGCTTTGATAATTAACTTTTGATCATTACTGAATTTAGCAGCTCTAGTCAGATGCGTTCGTAGCCATCCTCCTCAACTATTTCAGTGTTCATCGCTTTTTATCTTTGAACAAAATGATCTCATTGAGCCTCCATCAGCCTTGCTACTCAGTTAATAATTCCTTTTTCTCATCTTCATGACTGAGTTTGATTTGTTTTAGACTTGATGCAAGCTTTAGATTATTAATTTAAGATATTTCAAAGAAAAAACATGTTTTAAGAGTTATTTTTTATCTTATATTTCATTTCAAATAAGAAACTGGGTTTAAATCCACAACAATTCCAAAACTTCATGTATTAAGAGTACTATCTAGAAACAGAGCAGGTAGGAGGTCTTTAAACATTATGCCCTGAGTGGAAGATGATGTGCAGAAGACTGGAATGAAATCAGACTGGTATAATGCAATATTCAATGGGTGTTAGGAGAATTACATCATAGGACCTTTGTTAATTTTGAGATTGAAAACATGCATTAAAATAATTTAGGATGATTAGAAAATGGAAGCCAGAGTGAACCAGACAATCATTTCACTTTAATTGCAATTTCCTTCTGATTTTTATTTTACAATTATGGCCTTTCCATAATTGTGCCTCTGCTCTTTAAGACCTTATTTCAACAGCTGAGTCTACAGTTGAATAAGAAGGAAGATGATGAAGAATACATGCAAAGCAGTAAGATATACAGGATCATCTATCAGAGAATATTTGCCCAGAGATGTTTTGCCATGACTTTTAAAACTGTGCATGACTCCTATTTCTTATGTTGCTTACACCTGATTTTGACACTAGCTCTTTCAGCTTTAGTCCAAGAACCACCACAGGTTTTTAGTTCATAGCAGGTATTTGACTATTACACAAAACAGTAAACATGTGAACAAGCACAAACTGCTTCTAGATTGTGCACAAGGACCACAACATACAGAAAATTATGCTTTTCTTCATCACTATCAATTATTGGACTGGCTATTGTATAGAAAGAAGCAGAAAAAGTACTTCAATGAGTACAACTTTCCTGCATCACAAAGACCTGAGGAGAATAAACTCAGAAGAGATAAAGCATCTGCACAAAACAAATTAGATTTCTGATCAAGTGTTACAGTGAAAGTGTCTGCTACTCAAATAAAATACATATTTGCCATTGCATAACTGAATATCCAGGATTTTCAGGGAAAAGTATTTGATTTTGAGAAAGTGAAATTAGAAAAAAGCTATTTTTTAAGAATGCTTCCTCACCCTCTTGAATCAGAAGCACATCAGCCATGTAAGAAGGCCACTGCTGATCCTCAAAAAGTTTCTTAGGGAGAGATAGATGGCACTTCATGCCACTGAACATGCTGGCAGAAGAAGGAAGGCCTTCATACTTTCTTTTCTTCCATGAGCTCCTGCATACCTGATTCAGGTTAACCTCCCAGTTTCTAAGCAACTCTGTATGCTTGCTAAGTGAATTGCTAAGTGACTCAAAAGAATTTATAGTCTATGATGTTGTTCTCCTGTCCTGTAAGTAGAGACTTCTTGGAGACCCAATTCAACAATATAATAAAACCAGACACTTTCTAAATTAATTAAGTTGTATATATAGGTTTATATATACACATTCATATATCTGTGTAGATTATAATTTCTCTTGGAAGTTATACTATACTGTTATTTACAGAGAATGCTTACCTATGATCCTAAGTAATTAACCAAAACCTACTATTTGTCAACTGCACTGTACTGTGCTCTGATTCTTACCAATACAGTTGGTGCTATGATTTCCTGTGGAGGACAAGAATGTAGTGCACAGCAAACTAACCATCCAAAACTGTGCTGGGAATCAGAAAACCTAGACAGAAGTGCTCAAGGATTAGAATGTGATGATCCATGCATGAATGTGCTGTTATGTTCCTTTTTTTCCCTTCTTTACTTCCTGCGTTACACTCTCCTCTACCTGTCCCCTGATGTCAAGAGGAGACTGTATTTCTTTCTTGCTAATTGCTTTTGACATGAAGTTGGCAACCTTGTATTTGAGATCCTGTGTGTCACATTCCACGTGAGTCTCACCTTGAGGACATGTCCAATGTTACTGTGTCTAGGACCAAAAACAATGGAGAACATTCTCTCCTCATTGTATTGTATTTTTTAAAAATGAGCATTTTTCTTTCAGAAGCCGAACACGTGGGATAAATCAGCTAAGATCCATTTTTTGAAATATCAAGTTACCAAATGTGTTATCTACAAATCAGAATGGTTCATTGAACTCTCACTGTGTATGAACCAGAGACAGCTTCTCATCACTGCTTTGAGCAATGCAGTAGCTTTCATGGCTTCACAGAGAGATGCTCAAGCATACTTGAAATACTGGAAATTTAATTTCAACTGGTGCAATGGAGGCTGGCTAAAAGGAAAAACAGAGTTTAAGCGACCAAACCTAAACCAGTCTGCCCGTGGGTTAGGAGTCATCTTCATCCTTGGTGTAGAAGAACTATTAATTGAGCAACAAGAGATATATTTGGGCTTCTTCCAACATTTTTTCCCAAATCCCTACGTTTCCATCAGGCCAGTCAAACTATGGAAATGTGGAAGATAAACATAGCCACTTCCCATTCCTGAAAGAGCATTCCATGTTTTTTTGAAGAAATGGAGGTAAGAGTGCCACACACTGAATGTGTACTACACCCCAAGGAGTGCTTGTTGCTTGCACAGACATACCTGAGCTGGGTTTAAATTAGTTTGTGTGGGTACAATGAATATTGTCACTTTTGTTGCACAGGCTTTAGTTTACTCAGTGTCTTTGGTGAACTTTACAATACAAACTGTTATGACATTCTGTCAGTGAACGGACTTATTTCAAACACAAGTCAGATAACATGTATGCCTATTTAGGACTTTAGTATCAATGTAGCTTGACAGAAGAGGCTCAAAACAGTGCCCTTCTCCTCCAGTTATTTTGATATATGCTGGAATCTTTAAAAAATGCTTTAGTTGGGAAGTTCCTAATTGTACTAATTTCGACACCTTCATCCAACAAAGGAGAAATTGTAATATGACATTACAAATTCTACTGATTCTATTTTTGTAGTCTTACAAAACATTGTCAAGTTGCTTTACAAGTGCTAATCAATGTCTCATGAAGTTTAGTAGATTCAAATGCTCTGACAATACCAACTGACTTGGTCATTGAAGACTTCTATGGGAGAGAAAACAACTCCTGGATAGAGCTAGGCCTGATTTTCCAGAATTGTTTTATTTGGAAAACAAATATATCAGCCCTGGTGACAGAAAAAGTTGGGAAAATTGTACTGAGTGGTCCAAGTTAAAGAAAAAAAATCAAACTGGAATTTTGGTTTGAAAAATAATTTCCTAGCAAATAATTTGTCACAAATTCATTACAAATGACCTAGGATGATAATCCTATTGTGAAAATATAAAACATCTACTTAGGAATAAACCTCATTATTTGTTGTCTTATTTATTGATTATTTTTCTAAAATGTGTGCTTGGTTCAACCCTCCAGATGGCAAATAAATAAATTAAAAAAATCCACTAATTGTTTCATTTACTCCATAACCACATCTCAACATGTTAATCACATGATTAAAATCTTAAGGAGGCAAAAGAAATAGGGAAAAGTTTAGTAAACACTTCTAAGAGAAACAGAAATTCTTCTCTAAACTTCTTCACAAACTCCGTATTCCTAGTTTCCTAGTTCTAACTGAAGGAGAACAATCCTTTGTATCTCCATCCCTGAAACTTACCTGAACAGTGCTGGCATTTTCTGAGATCTTATAATCAGGGACACTTCTAGTGTGCAATGTCTGATTGTTACTTTTGCAACGATCACAAGAGTTATAACTTAATGTGTCAAAACAGAAAGGAGAATACACAGACATCTCAGAAACAGCCCCTTTTACCCCCGCTCATTTGCAGTTTATGCCCTTAGATTTTCCTTTGTGGCAAAGGCCTTTATCTCATTCCTTTGGGAGTCCAAGTCCTCTCCTTGTCTGTTCCCTACTCTAAATCAATGAATAGTTCCCTAGATTTGAGAAGTAAAAGGGCAGAGTCAAAGAGTACCAACAGTGGCAGTGCTGGGAAGATGTGAATTGATGTTGCTATTGTTCACACCACCCATTTATTTCCTGTGCAGGACTAAAGCCTCTAAGGATTTTAATTTATACTGGACATTACATTTATACTGAATGTTAAATCTATTACAAACAGGCAGCAGAGGTAACAGAGGTAAACACACATGAAATAACTCTTTGTTGACCTTGGTCTGATTTAGTACATTGCTCAAAAGACTTAGCCAATTACTAAATTGCACATCTCCAAAAAATAAACTTAATAATAGTGCCATGAAATTGGTAGTTCTGTAAAGCAAGCGCGCTCTCTGTGAGAGCACCCTGTCCAAATCAATTGCACTGTCAGACTGTGGTCCTGACCTGTCCCTATGAGCAGGCAGAAGGTCTGCTGTGGGAAAATTCATCCTGCCAGCACAGCATGGAACACCTCCAACCCCAGCAAACCTTGCAGTGGCAGATGAATTCATCGCAAGAAAAATGAAGGTGTTTAGTTCTCATTACTGTTCTTCTGGAATTCCTCCCGGGGAGATCAACTTTCACTTCTTCTCACCTTATTCTGGCTGACAGAAGCTAATTACTGGATTTATCATGCCTTTTTCATCACGTACTATATGCTTGTTCTGGCCACCTATGAATCCCTCCTTCGGACTTTTGCAACCCCTTCAGTCTCAAAGCCAGCACTAGCACTGTACTGGTGTAAAAAACTCCCAAGAATTTAGATTTTGAAGTTCATAGATTGTTCCTTGGGCATTTACAAGAGAGTGACACTGCACATGGCCAGTGTAAGAAAGTCAGACACTTTCTTTACCAAAATGTTTCACAAGGCATTCATGATAAAAATCACACTCTCCTTTTGAGGAGAAAAGGGAGATAAATGTTTCCTGTGTGGTCAGGTTCGTGAATGCTGAGCACTAAGATGGCCCACAGATACCAGACTTCAGATTTATTTTCATAGGACAGGACAGTGAAGTCTGGCTTTTCTCTTAACAACAACGTGAGTGTCAATCAATTATCTCACCTGCTGCTGCCTCTGCTTCTTGCCAAAACAATATAGGGCTTTTGCGTTAGTGGCATACATAGCAAGAGGCCCTGGGGAAATATATTTTTCCTCCATGCTTATAGTAAAGACTCCTTTACAAAAAAACAATGTGTGCACAAGCATGCACACACAGAGAGCACATGACCCATCCTGTGGACTGAAAGCTGCATCTTTCTCTTCCCTCCCACTCCAAAAAGGCTGGCAGGTCTCCAGTGTCTGATCCTTATGGCTGTACTGAGGAGCAATTGGCCTTTCCACCTCTGTTTAATTAGTGATGGAGACATTCAGTTTTTTTAAAGCTCCTCCTTTAGGTGAATGATGTCTTATGGCATGGCTGAGAGAGCCTGGCTGCTTCAGGCGGGGGGCATGAAAAACTAAACCTAAGAGAAGCACCTGACTAAGAGAGTGCTGAGGGGCTACGACATGCGTGAGGAGAGGACTTCTTACAGGTGTATTTCCTCATCTTTTTAACTAAGGCGTTTCATTCTCCCTTTGTTACGGCTGCCTACCTGCTAGTATTTTCTTTTCATGTATTATTTTCTCTACTGGGACAGAGGATTTTTGATACACTGAACTAACAGTGCATACTGGGAAACGCAAGTCAGTGGGGCACCTCTGGTTCCTGTGCTGGTTTGGGCAGCCCCTATCCCAGAGGCCAGGTAAGAGCATGACTGTAACCTGCACTGGCAAACATATCATTGTTGATCTGTAGTGCTGTGCAACCATATGTCCTGAGGGTTGTATTAATCCCCTTCCTCACTGATGGATGACCTCCACAATAACAACACATGCAGAAACAATTACATAAGATTCTGTGAATTGAACAGGTTAAAAGCTTTTGATAACATTGTGCATTTCAGTGGTGTGGCATGTTTTTTCCTCATAACTGCAGATCTCAGAGTGGTTACTGAAAGCTTCTGCTGATAATAAATAAATATATGATATGAACCTACGTCATTACCATGTGAATGATGACCTTAGACATGTCAGCCATCAAATATCTTATTACCAAAGATTTGTCTAAGGGAAGCTTGACTATTCATTTTACACAGTTGATGATACAGTTGATGATATATGGTTGTTTCAACTAGTGTTGTGCAGAATAAAATAATTTGAATATCAATTAAAATGGACTGGTCATGAAAGGATTTTTCATGGTTATAGACTGACAAGGTTGGGAATGACTGTATTACCCTAATAGCTCTGTTTTCATTAATGGCTTAATGAAAACATTTCCTTACAATTATAAAACATGATTATAGATTTTAAACACTAGGCTGTGGGTTCTTTATCAAAGCACACACTGCTGAGGTTACAACTGATGCTGCATCACTCTGGGATTTCAATGCAACCCAATGACAGATAAACTGTTTACATTAAAAGACTCTATCAAAGTTATTTTGCACCTAGTTTCATCCTAATCCATCTGGTTTTTCTATAGCTTTGACAAGATGACCTCTCTCCCTGTGTGTGCAGTATTGATGTCATTACTGAAGAGCTGTTCTTCAGCCTTTCTGCTGATAACAAAATAAATGGAAATGTAGAGAAACCTTGGGGAGGTAAACAGCTTGTTCAGGATCCAGCTAAAAATGGGAAAAATTACAACAGGAAAAGATAGCTATTGTTAGAAGAAAAGCGGTCACTGTTCCACTTTAAAAAGTGTTTCCACGATACGATGAAGCCATACTGTGTCTTAGAATTCCATAAACTTAAAAAAATATTAACTTGAAGAAAGGCTTTAAAAGCTCAGTATGCATTGTAAGAATTCAAAGCTCAGCCTATGGCTGATCACCTTTTTAGGCTGAGCTACGAAGTGAAACATTTTGTATGTCATTACCTGATAATAACCTAGAAAAAAAATAATAATTCTGTTTGTGTAAAATACAAATGATAAAGCAGGGCCAGGGATTATGTGCATGTCTTCTGTTTGTGGTTATCAGAGAAGTGGCAACAAAGTGGCAATCATTAAGGGAAAGAGGGAAAAAAAATCAAGTAGATAGGAAAAACATCTTACTGATTTGTTCTGCCAGAAACACTTTATACATAAAATACTGGAAATGGAGTATGTCTGTAACTAGTATCAAAGTTTCTTTGGTTCAAAAACACACAGAATGCTAGCAATGTGCTTTAAATTAAGCATGCATTTCAAAGGTTAACAGGACTATTCCTTAGGCAGAAGAACAAAGAAGAGCTGGTTGAAGAAAATTGGGTACACTACAGCTACTTAAAATACTGCATCCAGGCACAAGTCATTTGGATGCCTTTGAGCTCAAAGCTAATTTGAATTATACAGAGGTGCTTTAAAGAACAAAAGTACTAACCTGTGTTTTATCTAAGCTTCTTCAGCTGAAATGGGCTATTAATTAAAAATCTTCACCAGTCTTCCTAATTTCTGATGTATTTTTCAACAGAATAATAAAACCATCTAAAAGCTCTGTCCTTCCTCATAAAAAGTATAACATTAGCATCTCTGAAATGCCTTGTCATCTAATAGTTTTACTAACCATATGTCTGTCATCTGCCTTGACTACATCTCTCATAGCCAACCTAAAATATTGGGCACCAGAACTTCTAAATGCAATTCTGATACATATGTCAACATTCCTCTCAGTGACAATACTACAGGAGTTTACAATCCAGGCAATGCTTAAATGTAACAATATCTCTCAAATAATACATTACACAGATGTGTACTAGTAGTATAAATATGTGACATAAAATCTATTGGGTTGGTCAGTGTGCATATTAAAAACCGTTCAAGTAGGTCAAATTGTGGATAACTTAAAACTTTAAAGACAGCAATTTTAATAAAACTGTCAATACAATTTTCTTTGTAAAAACATTTGACACTGATTATGCTGTTTATATTGAAACAGAAACACAAGGTCTATATCTTTAGATCTTATATTGAACTGCCAGTACAGCATCAATAACTGCTTCTCAGCTGTAAATGAAAATTGATTCTAGATCTAACCTGTCGTTTTCTGTGTGTCTTTAATCCCAAATCACCCGCAATGAGACATAAGAATCAGCATTTTGTCTATGGAACAAAGCATGTGTCACACGGCCAGCTCCAAAGTGTCTGTGCTGAAGATGCTGTGGGGTGTGTTTACATGCAGGTGGTAACTGCGGTCTCTCTAAGCGAGGCCCAAAACGTGATGGACAGGAGTTTGCAGCTGGGGTGGACAGACTTGTAACTTGCCTCATGCTCTATTGCAATGATCAATATGGTCCAAAGCTTTACAGATCTGAAGTCTGCAGTGAACATCTCATTGGACTTCCTGCCTCTCAGAGCCCAAGGAAACTCACTCGACAACTTCTGCATCAAACCCACAGCTGCCAGAAGTTTGAAAGGAGACAGTTTCCATGCAATTTGCAGCAGCTTGGCACTAGTAGTTTGGATTTCTAGTCAGCTCTCACTTGTTGAAGCTTCACAAGCCCTCTAGGGTGAAATTAAAGTGCAGAGCCTGCTTTCAAAGAAGGTTTTTCTTGGTGATATATGTTGCTAGGCCATCACCATGTGTGCTTGAACCAAAAAAGTCCTAACACTTAAATTAAGGAGGCTTCTCCAGATCATTTTTATACCTCTTAGGAACAATTTCCTGCTATTCAAAATCCTGTTTGAAAAATGAATACCAAAAGCAGGCAGCATGTTCAGTAACAGCGTTGCTAATGGTATCTATAGAATAAATATCTTCCACTGACTTCAACCTGGTAGTTCTATCCAGAAACTGGGCTCAGCTTCTCAATTGTATGACCGACTGTAGCTATTGTGTGTTGGGTTTCTCCTTGGGGAGAAAAGGAGGGAAAAGTTTAACACCTGAAAGAGCACAAGGTCCATGAACCCCTAAATAAATGCAGAAATAAGTGTGCTCATCCAACAGAAGGAAAGGGTAAGACAGAAGAGCTTTGTTTCTTGCAGACAATCTTCTAACAATCTTCCACCATGACAAATGGACTACTGGTACTCTCAGAAGACAGGCTGATAGATCGAACTCTCTTGACACTACAGACATTCACTAAAAGTTGAGATCAAGGTGCATTTATGGATCAGTGTCACTACTGCCCCTGCTGTGTACAGACTGAAAGGTCCCTAGCAGCTCTTGAAGAACAAATCCTAGGGCTCCCTACTGACCACTGTTCTCAAAGAATTTAAATTTCCTTGAAATACAAGTAGAAATAAAGATAAGACAATTTATTTTTACATACTATGTTTTTACTAACAAAAATGAGCAAATGCTAGTGCGCATGCTTCACACTGGCTACAAGCCTACAGTAAAAGAAGTCAGAAATATTATAAGGACAATGATTCCACAGAATCCATTTACATTACGGAAATGTTGCATAAACTGTTAGAATGGTTTTGACCTGAGAGGTTTAATTTTTTCTCTCCCCGTCAGAATGCACATGCATGTACAGCTGAATTACAGTGGTCATTTGCCTGCAAAATCTTTATGTTAAAAACCAAAAGAGTATTTTTCTAACCTTGGGCTCCACAGCTGAACAATAAACATTGTAATGTTCATATTTTCTAACTGCCTTGATCTGTCCCTCTTGAATGAATATTTTATATACCTTTTGGAGAATACACTTTGCAGTCAGGAATCACTGCAGTTACTTTGCTGATGTTTATGTGCCTGACCAGTGGGCCAGATCAACCTTTTTTTGCCATTTTCAATACTCCTTTAAAGAGATATGGCAGAAGCTGCTAAAGCTTGAAGGCACAGTCAGTGGAATGGTAATATATTTCTATTTCTGTATTTTAGACATCTCAGTATCACAATGTCATTTTACAGGACTATTTGGCTAAGTTTCCGATAGATCAGGAACTCTGCTGGTTTCATAGGCCACCATGTTTATACAACATCACATTGCACAAGAACAGGCTTTTGATCTTTCCGATTCAGAAGAGAGCACAAGTCTAACTTGGTGCTAAAAAATACTGACTATGACTAAGGGGTAAACTGACATCAGAAGGTAAATCTTTCCTGGCATGACCCTAAAGGATGGATTAGGTGGTTTGAAGGAGAACATTTAGGTGGTTTAAATATAAATAAGAAAGAAAGCTCAACTTATAATTAACATTTCCCAGGATGAACAGATGATCTTATGCAGAATTATAGCATTATCTTCCTCTCCACTGCAGATGATTAAACATTTGAGCCTACTGTATGCATAAAGTAACATGAAAGAGGAATTTAACCCAAAATCTTTTTTTGGGGGGTTGTTTTTTTTTTTTTCTTTCCTGATAAGAATGTTGATAATATGAATTTCACCATCCTTATTTCCAAGCATTATACATAAATATTTATAAAGTAGGAAGAATAGAGAATGATATGAGCAAGATTTCTGAAAATGATTCTTCATTAACATCCCAAATAGCTTGAGAGAGTTTCAGTACTGATTTACAGCTCCACAGAGGATTTTCCCCTCTCACAAATGGGAATCACTGGATTACTGACTATGGACTCCTAGTCCTTTACTCACCTACTTGCAGTAAAACTTGTAGACACAATCTTCTCAGGTTCAACTGTACAGTGCAAACCAACTCTGCAGTTGTGCTGGTGGTCTGATGTGGCCATTTTACACCCATTTCCAAACAGGTAATCAATTTCAGAAATGGAGTGGAAAACAAGTAGAGACTGTTCCAGAGACAGCTTGGTACAATGAGGGACAGAAATGCACATTAGCTGTTCCTGGGTGATGCCATGTGTGGGTTCTAGTTCCAAGGCTAGGAAGTTATGTTTTGGTTTAATTTAATCTACTTCACAAAGTTAATTCTGCAAAACTGACAAAATGCACTCCTATCTGAGAATAAGTTTCCTTCCACAAAGGTTCTATGTGCAAGCAAGATATAAGTTCATGGATTCTGCTGCATCCCAAAATGCTTTTGATTCAAATACAGTAAACCAACATATGATCACATTCAAATGATGAAACAACTTTGTCAGATTATATGGTCTATGCACTTATAAAGATGTGTTTACCTGTTCATTGTCATCTTCATCACTGCTGAGTTTCAGATCATCCTCAAGCATTCTGAAAAGAAAGCAATATAGAATTACATTTAATGAATTAACTTCATATACAATGGGCTTAGTCTACCCTTCAGCAAAGTCAGAGGAAAAACTCCCTTTCAATTCCAGATGAGCAAAATCAGATCTGTTGCAATTAAATTGATGAATACTTCATGTATGTATTAGTCCTGTGTGATGCTAGGTGAGAACAAATGACTTTGAGCCTCATCCATCATAAAGTTTGGCAGCTCCTCTTTCATGTCCTCTTTTATTTGTACATTTTCTCACAGTGATTACCATATACACCTACGTATATTTCTAAGTCAGAAGGTGGAAGTGAAAAACCTGAGAAAAAGTCTATATCTCACTCTTGATCTAGGGCATCACTGATCTTGGAGGCTGGTACCAATTCCCATCTTATCAAAATGAGAATGGTGTGGAAAACAGCAAGAAAAGGAAGATCTTGTGTGAGGTCTGACGGGACCTCACAGTTGTTGATATCTGAAGGCAGAGCAAACATCTTCCAAGCTAGGAATCTGCTAATTCATATCCCCATTTTTATTTAAGCACAAGGAAATCTCACATAACTGTTCCCTGCCCTTGGTTAAAGGGGAAGAAAAGTCTTACAAGATGTGGCTGTCCCAGTACCACCTTCCTTTCCTCTGGCAGAAAAAAAGAGTTAAGTAATCTATATTACTATATTAAAACTCATATTACTACTTTTTTTCAGTCTCAGACTTGGGTATGGCAAAACATGTGGGGTAAGAAACCATATTATTTGCTGTTACATGTTGGGAGAAAATGCCTCTTTTGAGGTCTGTCTGTACCTAGAGAGACATGACTAGTAGCCACCAAATATACTCCCATATAGCTGTTCATACATTCACACTTTTATCTGGTGGTCCTCCTCAGAGCAGATATTCATTTGGGCACACTCCTACCTCACACCCATCTTTTCACCTTGACAGATTCTCTTATCACAGGATAACGTACGGATGAATTGGCACATCTCACCCAGATCCACTGTGACAGCCACTAAAATTGCTGAGCTTCCTTCCTCCCAGCCCGAGCTCCTTTACCCACGGCAGGAGGCTCGCAAATTGCAATTACTGTTTCCTTTCTGCCTTGATGGAGACTGAAGTCTATGATTTTTTATTGTTAGCCTTTAAATAACTGTAGCAATCAATGGATGTTCTGTTAGGAAGGGTTTTTTTCTGTTTGAAGACTACCGGTAAATCATGGAAGACTCCTGGTACAAGGAATTTTAAAGAGGGGACAATAATCCAGACATGGAAATATCAAAAGGTTTGAAGCCCTGCTGATGCTCTTAAAATGAGAAAGTGCAAGGAGGTCTTTAAACTGGTTTGTAAGTCATCTGTCTTTCTGTGACCTCTGTTGTCGGGCAGCTCCGTGGTTACAAAGTATCTGGACACATAACTACTAGTCATTAATGTCTTGATAAATGACAGATGCCTCCCTGTAATATGTGAACTCATAAAAGTAAGAACTGCAGCATCGGTAAAGAATTTTCTAAAACTAAGAATTTGCGGTGGCTTGACCCTGGCTGGATGCCAGGTGCTCATCAAAGCTGCTCTGTCACTGCCCTCCCCAGCTGGACAGGGGACAGGGAATATGACTAAGGGCTTGTGGGTTGAGGTAAGGATGGGGAGAGCTCATTCACCAGTTACTGTCACAGGCAAAACAGGCTCAACTTGAGGAACTTAGTTTAATCTACTACCAATCACATCAGACTAGGATAAGGAGAAATAAAACCAAATCCTAAAACATCTTCCCCCCACCCCTCCCTTCTACCTGGGCTCAACTTTACTCCTGAATTCTCCACCTCTCCCTCCCTCCCAAGTGAAGGAGGGAGATGGTGACTGGGGTTGTGGTCAGTTCATCACACATGTTCTCTGCTGCTCCTTCCTCCCCAAGAGAGGACTCCTCATACTCTTTCCCCTGCTCCAGCACAGGTCCCCCTCAGGGTCACATGCCACCCTCACCCCCCCATCCTTCCCTGCTTCCAAACCCTTGCCATGCAAGCCCAGCACAGAATTTTTCATGAAATATTAATCTTTAGAGGCCTGGACTTTGGTGATGAACAGGAACTTTCAGTGTTGTTTATCTAGCAGACACAGTCATTTGTTTCCCCAGTGTCATTACTTGCTGTGCTATTCTCAGTATATCGCTGTACCTTGATCTATCCACAGTCCCAGACTGTTATCTGCAAGTCTCATTACATACCAGAAGGACAATACCCCCAGGAAACTGAGACCATCTTCATACAGGACTATATCATTCTGTCTCTTAACTCTAATTCAATCCTACACTCCTACTTTTAAACCTATATCTCACTTTAATGTGTAAATTATCCGCTGCTTTAAAGCAGCGCTGCCAGATAATGTGTTCTATTATTATTTTTTAATGCAGATCTAAGAGGATATAATATAAAGGGTCTTTTCATGAATGAAGCCCAAAGGGTGGTGGGTTTTTTTCTTCCTTTCCAGCTACTGGGCTTTTTTTTTTTTTTTCCTCATTTGTTACATGTTAAATTCCTTTTTGACATATCCTGGTAGAAATAAACGAAAAAGGACAAAGGAAATCCCATATTGGATAAATGGAAAGAACAAAGACAAAAACATAAAAAAGATAAATGGATACACATACTAAACTAACCAAACAGCCATCGGAAAAGGCTGATTAATAACTATCCTTATACAGGCTATACTGCAGGCACTTTCTAACAAGTACAGTAAGCATAAGACATATTTATTGAATATTGAAAAATATAAAATGGATATAAAACATGATTAGTAGGAAGGACAACTGTTAGAGTTGGTTTCAGATAAACTAAATTTGCAGGATTTATGAGTTCCTTCAAGAGACTAATGGATGTTCAGATGACTAGAGAGAGGAAAAAAATTGGATTTTGGTATTTCTTTAGCAGTTCCAAGCTTATCACTTGGAGTATATAATTCTTCTTAGCCTGTTCTGCTAAATGAAGAATATGTCACCCCATTCAGTTACAAAACTCAAAGGTTAAACAACTAAACCACACAGCTTCTAAAATGCATCACACTCTCCTGGCAGATGGAATAATTGAAGAGAAACTAGTATGGTATCAACAATAAATATATGGTAGCCAGAGAAGTGAGGGAATAAATTAAAAATAACACTGTATGTGCAAATGAAAGTAGAATGTTGAAGGGTTCAAATAACCTGCTCCCAGAGGATATCGCTTAGAAGAGGCAATATTTTACAGACAGCAGAAGACTAGATGGTCTTCCACAATTTTAAAATGTGCTTAATATTCTTAAGACATGGGTCACAGTACCTTGTACTGTTTAATGTTTCTATTAACTCTCATTTATAAGCAAGTAGCACCTGATCATGCTCAAAGACCAATAAGGGCTTTTAAGATTGCCAGCAACCTTAATCCAAGGTGACTACTTCACTGTCATACCTAGAGAGGTAACCCATTTCAGCTTCACAGCCCTGAGAAACAGGAACTCTGTATCTACAGCTATTCCAAACACTGTCTGGATGGTTTGATCGTGAAATTAGGATCTCTTGAGTGAGAAATCCCTGTAAATATGCATTTGATTTGTTCTGCTCTCTGTAACTGTTAACCTCAGAAACACCCAGACTGCAGAACACAGAGTATATTTGTTATGAAGATCAGGACAGCTATTAATAATGTTAAACTTACAGTGAATACTGTCAATGAGGGCAAATCAAAGAGAAAACTGCCTGTATCAAAAAGCTATCTCCAGAGGTGCTATGAATTAATTTTATTTCCTATTCTTCTCTGACTCAGCTGACATTATTATTGAATATACATGTACTTGTTTGTCTTTTCATCTATGGCTAATGCAGAACACCNAGCTATTAATAATGTTAAACTTACAGTGAATACTGTCAATGAGGGCAAATCAAAGAGAAAACTGCCTGTATCAAAAAGCTATCTCCAGAGGTGCTATGAATTAATTTTATTTCCTATTCTTCTCTGACTCAGCTGACATTATTATTGAATATACATGTACTTGTTTGTCTTTTCATCCATGGCTAATGCAGAACACCACTTTAGGGAAAGAATGGGATTAAGTAGGATTTTTTATTTCATTATTAGAGCAATACCATTTACCCTAACAGTTGAAGTTGTGTCAGCACATTTATTACAATCTACAATTTTCAGAGGTTTATAATTTGGAATGTGAAATTATTGCAAAGCAGAAATGTCAGGACAAAGCAACACATTTATCTGTGGTGTAAGTAGGGGCAATCTCGTTGACTGACTACAATACCCATTTCCTCCAGGGATGAACGGGCTCCCAGAGCAGATTGTTCCTACATTACAAATTTAACTAGACAAACAGCTGAATGGAGGCTTTATTAGGCTGAGTTCTGTAAAAATCTCACTAGAAATAATAACAGCAAAATATTATTTTTAGGAGCCTTTAACTTGTACCAGGCCTCAGAAGACAATGAGATGGATCAAAATGAGCTATTTTTATAACAACATATTAGGATTTTGGCATAGCAAGCCAGATTTTTATATTCTCTATTTGACTCTTCACATATTTTAAAAAACAAAACAAAACAAAACAAACAAAAAAAAACCCCACCAAAAAACCCCCCCAAACATTCAAAAATGATGCTGTGATAACAAACCAGTTTAAACATAATCAGAAACCTCCCTGTATCTGCCCTCTTAACAGACAGTGTCAAAAGATTATGCAAGCCCCACCACAAACCACTGTTTCTTAGTGGGACAGACTCTGTCTTATACCCTCCAATCAACAGTTACAGCACAAGTTACTCAGTTAAAATATAAGTCTAGGCACAGACTTCAGAGAAATCACAAATAGTGAAAGGCCAAAACTGCAGAGCAAGATGACATGGGTTTGATGAGACTTTTGGGGTCACTGAAGTAGGTTTTCCTACCCATCAGTGGAGCAAAGGCAGCAGAACCTCAACTTACTGGGGTGTCACCAAGCTCAGCTGCATGCACACTAAATTGGATTTGTACCGCAACTGCACTTAAGTTCAGCACGTGTTTTCTGCACAGCAGACCTGCTCGTTTGGGATCCTCTTAATGAGCAAGTGAGGAGATGGGAGATAATCTCCTCCCTGAAAAAGCACTATCAAAATATAACTCAATTTCAGCTACTTTTATATAAGATTCTGAACTTCTTAAATGGGTATTTTCACAGCTCAATATCCTTTTTTTGTTTGTTTCATGTATAGCATATTTAAAAGCTTTCTAGAAGTTAATAATGTCCAAATTGCCAGTAGACTTCTGAAAATGCCATGGAGTTTTTTTCCTGCTCTGGTCTGTAGAGCTGTGATGGGAGTACACAGTGTCTACAATAACATGTTACAGGTTTGGTGAGACAGATTCATCAAGGAGAAGGTGCTCAAAAGGAAGCGTAACTAGGATGAGGTGCTGCACTTCTAATTTGCTCTGGGATCAGTTCATCACTGGAGCTCCCTTCAAATGTAAAAAAACCCTCCTTGTGGGAATGAGAAAGACGGAAAAAAGGGAAGAGGAGGTTGCAAGCAGACAGCAAAGAGAATACTAGGCAATTCCCTAATCCTGAGCTGACCAGAAAATTAACTCAGCCATGTCAAATCACATTTGCACAAAATGCATATCCCATCTGGGTCAGATCACAACAAACACAAGTGTTGCTTCTGCACGAAGGAGGACAGGCAACGGCATTAACCACACAGAAATGCCACTCTTCTCTTGACAGGTTTACCTCTGGTAAAATAGGAACTTATTTATGAGATTTCTGCTTCTCAAAATATCTAGCCAATTTATTTTTGTAAATGTGGCAATACTGTCTTTGCAATCTCAGTGGGCAAACCATGCTTCTGTCCCATTAACAGGGTAGGATGTACTGCTTAAATTTGTCTGAAGTTAAAGATGAAACTGTGCCTAGAGAGACAAAAGACACAGCAAAGTGCTGACAGGGAGAACCAGTGGTTGGTATGGGAAGAAAATAGAGGATGTGGGTGCTCTCCAAGGGAAAAATTCCCTCCTGCTTCAACCTTCCACTGATACAAAAAGACAATTTTAAAAGGAGGTTGGTGTGATTTAGATTGGAGTAGCCTGTGCTACAACTAGTTATTTTGTTCGATATTAAAAGAGAGAGCTTAGACTGTTTTAGCAAATTTCACTTGTGATACTTAATAAGACTTAAGTCCAGAACAGGCAGGAATCAAATAAATGTCTTCGAGGTGAGAAAAGTACTACATTACCATCCTGAGCTACAGAGCCTTTGTTAACACTCTTGTTTTCAGCAAAACCTATGCGGAGGGAACACTGTCTAAGGAAATACTGACTAGCACTGAGATGTAACCTTTTCTACCCCTGAACTTTCATGGAAATAAGGGCATCAGTTCAACACAATCTATGCTGGTTTACCCTATGGATTTTATACTGAACTTGTTTTTCATTTTTGTAGTGCATTTCTCTGCAGCATATAAGACTTCTCTGAGAGTGGTAACTCAAAAGGCATCATGCAGATGACAAACTGCATAATGGAATTCAGATGTATTTCGAGAATGTGCTGCACACACTGGAGCACAATTTTATCATTTATCAAGGGGGAAGAAGGGGCCTATGTGTGTGAAAACATCTAACAATAGATTTCCCCAGAGAACTTCATAATACAGTGGACAAAAAAACTGGGGAAATGAAAATAAATGGTACAGTAATTCCAACGGGAAAAAAAAAAAAA
>NDXB01015045.1:87106-134699 GCA_002631895.1 Agapornis roseicollis | reverse complement strand
AAAGGTAAAGAAATTCCAAAGGGAAAAAAAAAAAAACCCAAAAAAAAAAAAGGAGGAAGATCTTTTGTTTTAAAACATCCCATCAATAAATCTTGAAACCTGAGAGTCATTCTTTTGCTGAAATCTGCAAATCATCTTTAAAATATTTCCTCTGAGATACTGTAACAGTTACGGTAAAAGAAAATCTCAGAAGATTAAATGGAATTTACAAGCACCATTTACCTTAATAGTCAGGGCCACTTGTCCAGCAATTTTATACATACTTAAATATAGTTTATTAATTTTTCCTTTTCCTCATCCACCATCTTCTTTCATTACATTTTCATTGATGATGAGGTCAGCCTGGCAAGCTTTTACTCACAGGAGTAACTTCTACTAATTTCAGTAGTTTCAGTGACCCAAATACGACTGATTTGCTTAAAGTATAAATCAAGTCCTCAGCCCCTGGCCTGAAAATGCCTCCTCTTAGAAAGCACTTTAGTCAAGTTTCATGTCTTTGCTGCAAAAAAACCTTGTGAGCAGAAGAGATAACCGGTCTCTTCCGTCCTGCAGCAGAAGACACATATAAGCCTTGTAACACAGTCAGCCTCCTTCTGGCCCAGCCGATGGAGAAAGATGGCTTGCTAAGAAACACTTCATTTTCTGTTGTCACACTCAGCCTGCCTTAGTGTTCCTGGCATCGTATCAGTAATTACTGTAATTACAGCTGGTGAGAGAGAAGTAACCCCTGTGGTTATCTATTAGGTACCTCACAATCAGAAAGTGCACTTCATTACTCACCTCTCCATATCATCTCTTAATTTCAAAAGGATTAAGCAAAATTAATTCTTTCAGTAGAAGAATTTCTTTATCTAGTCATCCATTAATCTCTTCAAGGCAACTAAAATATTAAGTTGCTACTAAGTGCATTATAACTACTGCTCTGTTGACAGGCATTTTGTCTTTCATTAAAGCTGTGACAAGAACTTTGAGAGGAGGGAGAAAACCACTGCCAAAGTTTATCTGTATATTATAAGCATAGATGGCAATCTTTATGTTTAGCATGAATAATACTGTAGCATATCCAGTAAATTTACATCCACATTAAGGCCTAGCCCTGCTCCCCAAGAACACATCCAATAGCATATGAACAGAATTGGGTCAAAATATAGTTAAAGTGTCATAGGCAGTTTAAAGAGTAAAAAACCAAAATAAATAAAAATAAAAGAATAAAGGCAGCATCTTTTGTTTCAGTCTGATGAACTGATATTTTTGTCTTAACACTAATACCACTGTTTAAGCCTTCTGTCTAGAAAAGTGCAATCTGTACTACATCATGTCTCCTTCACTGTTCAATGACTCCTCAGTATGACACACCTCTGTATGGCAAGGCCTGAAAATGATGCATCACTGAAGCAAAAAGGGGGGTGGGAGGGGGAAGAGAGAGAAAGAAAAGAGACAAGAACAAAGGAAAGTGTGGGTCCAGGAAAAATATAGGGAAGGACTGGCAGTTTCTAAAAACAGCAGTGGAAAACTTGCATCATTCAAGTTTTTGCTGACTAAAAATGAGGACCCCACTTTTTTAGTGTGCCAAATTCTGCTGGTTTGCACAAAGCTTTTATTGTTTTCCCTTTGATCAACTGCAATAGCTGATATAATTTTGGGTTCTGCTATTTATCAAGAGCAATATATAGTCCAAAAGCCATTTCTGTGATACATTCTCATTTCCAATACATTCCACATGAAAAACACCTGCTTACTGCAACCATATTTGATTAAAACTGTCTCCAAGCCAGAGCACCAGTATTTTCTCTGGTAAACAAGCCTTCAGTTGGCATATTTACACACAAAGGCTATGGGAACTTAGCACACAGTTAAACAATGATTGATATTTCTACAGCAACTTGCAAAGGTGACTTTAAAAAATATACCAGAAAATATATTAGAAAGAGTTGTTCAGCGAGGAACAAGTAACATAGGACTGGCTCATCTATCCAATGTTCCACAGTGCATATGGAAGGACACTAATTCTGTTCATTGATTATATTATCTTTTATTCCTTTTTTAACCTGGTAGCAAAGTGAGTCTTTCAAGGAGCTGTTTGATGAGCTGTCAGTGCCAACATGACATTTGCAAATCTTTGTGTACTGTGTTTTAGTTTAGTCTAATCTCATATCTGAAGAGCAGAGCTCTTTTTGTTTCTGCAGATTGGAAATGAGTTGTCTGGTAAATCTTAAGCTTCAGTAATCTGCTCTGGAGTGGAAGCAGCTTTTTTGTTAGTAAAAACCTTTATATTGATGCATTTTTGAGGCTCTTTCTGATACTTGAACTATTTGCCTCTAATTCTGAACTGCTGTCTGCAAAGTTCAGTGTCATGGAGAGAGACTGCACATCAGCATTAGCTGTAAGGATGACACCAATTCCCTAAGGTGCTTTACAGAGGCAGTACAGACTGAGATGAACTCTGTTTCTGTCTGGCATGGGTATCAGGACTGCATGGATCTGGGCGGTGGGGTCATAAGGAAAAGAAGCTTGTTCAGTGTCTGCTATGTTGCTGCATGGCAACTCACCAGAAACCAATAAAGGCAATGGCTGTCCTATCCCTTCAATACCAAGCATAATGCACACAGAAGGAACCCTGCTTCCTCCTTCTTGCCACCCCGGCACAGTCCTGTGGCAGGACCTCAGGAGGATGGCAGTGGTTTTCCAGTCTTCTTCCACAAGATGAGCCAACTTTATCCACCCTTCACAAGTAAAGGTGGATCTGAAAAGCCGAAGAGTCTCAGTGATATGTTAGGCTAAAAAGAATGGGAGCTTTAGCTTCAGAAACAGTGTTTGTTCATATGGAGAAAAGTGAAATTTGTCATATGTCAGAGTCTTAAAGAATGCCTGAAGCTTAGCAATTGACTTAAAGAGAGCTTTTCAGGGGTGTGCATTACCAAACTGGGATTCCAAGTGGGGATGCCAGTCTTGTGTACTGGCCTGCTGAGATGGTGCATGGTGAACAAAGAGCAGGAGTCAGTTGCAGAGAAACCAGTCAAGCACTAGGAACTTATGTGTGCATGAGAACACTGACTGGGGTTTTCAATGATACAAAGGCACTGCACCTTTCTGCAATATACTGCTGGACCATGCCTGGAACACAGGGTAAATCAGGGCTGATCAATCAAATCCCATTCCTGGGGAAGGTGAGATTCATTTTCACTGCACTAAATTTCTGATCAGATTTTAAAGCCACTTCTGTAGTTGCAAAATCTTGCATTGAGAATCCACGCCTATCCCATAGATCTGATACAAATTTTGGAAGAGAAATGAATCTTCTGTAAGGCAGTTCACTTCTGTCCTTAAATGCACATTTTGTGGAGCCATCTAAAAACGTAAAACCAGATTAATCCAAGCAGTACTAAAACGAATATAAATAAAGGAGGAAAAAACCAAGCAAGAATAAAATTAATATAAGCAGAATAAATTAATAAAATACTGAAACAATTTCTGAATCTGGATGATTTATAAAGCATTGAATATGCATGACAGAAATCAAGTACCAAGCACAATCCTGAAAACATTGACTCATGCAAGTAATCCTTGCTCCTGCAAGCATTATTTTTCAGGCTCAGATCCAAACACAATGCCTGACACTGTTTGCTCTGATAATCACTCTAAGATAAACAGATATGAATAACTGAAAATATGTCCAAGCATTTCCTTTCACTTATAATGTAAAAAGAAAAATTACAGGATAAAATGAAAATTTATGTTTCCACTTCCATATTTCATACGTCATTAATTCTATAAAAATATATCCGTCTTCAATGCTGATACTTCTCTTTGCTTGGCAAGCTTAAAGAATGCAATATGCTTGATAACCTGATTGAAAATTTGATCCTATTGTTTAACAAAATGAGGATTGTTTCATAAGGGGCTCCACCATGTCTGTGCACGTTTTCCCCTAAGTAACACTGTAAGACTTGTATTTCCCCAGACAGCTGAACATTTACATTGATGTACTTGGCTACAGATCCAATCTCACACTGGCTGTAATACAAGAGAATTTTCCTTGGCATTTTGAATTACGGCACTGAAATAATTTAACAGTGCCTTCTGTGCATGTTAAACAAGTTTTCTGATGCAGTTAGCTCTTACTGAAAGTTTGTTTACCCTATAAATTGTGCCACATGGTTAAGCCACACTTTGGCCTGCAAATCTGCAAGAGGTTATTATTTTCAGTGTCACTGCAAATGGTGTAACTCTGGAAAAGCTTCCCTGCATTCATGCACACCCCACGTACAAATTCTCTTTGTTCTTCATGTTCCTAAGAAGCCCGGGTTACTTTTGAGCTATCTGCTAATTTGTGCTTGCAGAGCCCTCTCTGATGTTAGAAGAAGGCAGCTGGAAGGAATCAAGAAATGAATATTCACTTACTGGTTTAAAAGGTTATAGTAGAGATGCCCACATACTCTATTTATGCCTAATTACTGAGAGCAAACCCTGCAAGTTACTGTTGTAGTTGTGAGCCTAGTGAGAATATGACACATGTTGATGTTTCTAAGATCAGGAGAAAGACTTCCTTTAGCAGTTCCCTGCTTTAAGGTCTCTCTTCCAAAGTCACCTTGAGACCACTCTGGTCTTGCTTTGCCATAAAGGCTTTGAGAAACATTGTGGTTAATTCTCTGGGAGGTTGGTTAATATTATTTGCACACCAAATTCATTTCGTTATGAGATGAAAAGCACACTACCATTGAAAAAGTCTTGAAACTTGCAACATGGTACTCTGTGCCAAAAATTCCAGAATACTCACTTTTTACATCTCTTTTTGTACATTTATACCAGGCTTGGCACTTGGCTTCTTTGTCCATGACAGAGTATCTCAATATTATTATAAGACAAATAAACTTGACAAATGGAAACTCAAACTTTTCTTCAACTGGCAAAATCTAGGGGTGATGCAGACTAAATGTAATTTCACTGATGGAAAATTCAGTCATTTAGTCTAATGACATCATGACTTTACAAAGACAAATCACAGTATGATAATATGTTGAAACTGTCAGACTGGATCAGGCCTGTGGTACATCTAGTTCTGTATCTTGTCACAGGAGACGGTTCAATGGAACAATTTGTTATTACTGAATTATTTTTCCTAATATAACTGGAATGAGACACTGGTTCATATGCTCATGGAGCACATATGTCTCCCAAATTCCTTATTCTAATCTTTTTTTCAGAATCTCTTTGAACCCTGGCTTCACTGCTGGCAGCACCCTGAGTATGTATGCTGCATATAAAGCTATTTTTCTTGGCCTTCTGTATTTCTTGAAATGCCTCCTAGTATTTAAATTAGAAAAAAATAGAATGGGTATTTCATGGTACTAGGTGCTTGCCTCCCATCCAATTTCACTAAGGTTTTAAAACTTGATTTTCTATCAGGATATTTACAAGGGCATAATGTACCGTTTTGCTTACACTATTACTATTTTACTTTCTCATCTCACTTTATACACCTCCTGTAGCAAAGCTAAGTCTTAGTGACAATTACCTTCAGAGAAACAAGTGTACATTTACCTTACATCTGACATGTAAGTGACAAAGCCTTCCCCACTTTTGCTGAGTTTTGATGTTAGTTCAACTGAAACAGGATGAGTCTCACATAAAGGAAATTGCACGATGCACCTTGTGCTTGGTGTGCGAGCTGTTAATCTACAGACTAATCCAGTTGATACATATGGCTAGGTAGGTGGGTAACTATCAGGGCACAACACTACCTTTCATCTCCTAAGGTAATGCAGAAGTTGTATCTCAAATCCAATTTAAATTGGTGCTCCCTTGAGCTAAAATATAATTTCTCTCTAATCCTCTTCTGGTTGTCTATAGGGTAACCTTCAAAATCTCAGATGTGACACTGTAAAAATATGAACAAGTCATAATTTTTAGCACAAAACCCAGCTATTTTTCCTGGTGGCACTATGTCCCTGCTGTTATCGGATTCAAGAATTCTTCAGCTGCCTTGAACTCTGTATTTATTTTACTTTTCCAGATTTTTGCCAATGAAAATACCTCAGCACTGCTTGAAGAGAAAATAATCTTGTCAGTTTTATTGTGCCATATCTGAGATGATGAAGGTCATGCTAACTACAAGTCTGTTCCAACCACTGCAGGGTTGGGTGAGGTGGGCTTTTTATTTTATTTTTGGTTTTCCCCTTGCTCCTACTACAAAGTAATAGGGATTTTCCCCTTTCATTCATCTTGCCTTTTGTTGTTTTTAATCGACCACCCATCAGTGCCGAATTGCCTTGTAACTGTCTGCTGAGCTTTCATTTGACAGAGATAGCTGCTATTGTTAGCACGAGCCTTCACTTCAGCCCATTTAACTTTCCTCAGTTTGACAGCTTCACAATAGCCACCTTCCATCTAAAGAAAACTGTGATTTAGTAGAAAGGGAATGTGGGACAACAGCCTGATCTGTCACTCAGTCTCCAGTGAGTTCTCTTGGCATAAAGTTCCCCCCCCAAAGCCAGAGGATGAAATAGTACATGAAAATAAGGTGGTCATGAGACATGTTCAGTTATATATTTTGGTAAAATCTAAACTGCAATCACAGTTAAAAATACAGCTCTTTCTTGTCAGTAATACCTCATTCTGGGCAGCAAAATAAATATTTTAACTGATTTTCAATTTCCATTTTTTACTTGTATTCCAGAGCAATGCTCGACTTTTTTTCCCTCCCTCTTTTATTCATCTAGTAATTGTTCTTGAATTGATCTACAACAACTCCTAGTGGAAACAATATATCACAAGTAAATTAAGGCTTTCACTGGATCAGTCATTGGTCCTGCTCCATATAAGTCTACATGAAAAGATGCTGATGAATTAAGAGCCTGGATGTCCTCCCTTAACGACAATTAAAACAGTCAAATTACAGCTGCCTGAGCACAGCCTCCCAATACTTCTCAGGTCAGCTCCACACGCAGCTTTTCAGTCACAAGTGCTTTGGAAATGCATTTGCAGCTGACATTTTTACTGTTGTGCATTTATGCCTAATGCTCTTTTGCAGTTATGCTTAAATTTGGTTTCATCATTTGGCACAAATAACAAGCTCTAGACATCCCACTGTTAGATTGTAGGCACCATTTTTTTTTCTAGCCATAGTTAAATACCTGTATTATTCTCTTGTCCAAAATCCTGGATCCCAGTTTGAGGAACCCTTTCTTGTTAAAAAATGTGTCTAGAAATTGAATTTGATTGCCATAAAGTGTGTTTTCCGTCTATACTCCTCTCCTTAGAGCCCTCATTAACTTAACAGAAGAAGAATGAGAAAACACAAGTCAGTTTTTGCAGCCATACACTGCAAAAGGAACCCCGTAAAACTGACGGCCATAGTCACCTGGGTTTGAAAACCATTTTGTGGTGTTTAAAACAAATAAGCTACTCTGGTAGTGGTGGCTAACCAGTGAGCAACATATGAATTTCTGGTTTGCAGCAGTCACTCAAAACTTCAGTTAATAGTTTATCCCAGCCATGTGGAAAGGTGTGTTCAGAACTGGCGACAGAAAACTGGACAACAGATAAATTCCAGTAACAAAACAGGTAACAGTTAGCAGAGAAGCATCTATTGCCCAGAGTTCACTTGTGAGAGAGTACCCATGAGGCTGTAACTAGGAAGAACACCAGACCGCTCCACTGTTTCTAATTAGGGAGGACATCCTTCATTTTATAGCTCCTGTGGTCTAATTTGTACAGAGCCATATCCCCTAAAGCTTTCTGTAAACCAAATTAAAACTCGTTCCATCAAGGAGTTTTAGCAATATACAGTTTCTGATCACAATACACACTCATGATCATAGAGCTGCTTCATGCAGTCAACTGGGGGCATATTCTTTGGGGTTTTTTTTTAGGGCTATTCTTTTTTTGCTTTTTATTAGGAAACAGCAAATTTCTTCTAGGAAAATACATTTTAAAGACCAGAAATGTGGTTCTGTTTAAACAGTCATTCACAACAAGAAACAGTACATAAAGCCTCTCTACTGATTTTCCTGGTATTCTCTGACTTTCAATTAAACATTTTTCCCCCTACTTTTTGAGTTTGGACTCCTCAAAGCCTCAGCCACCTCAACAAACATTGCAGGCAGTTTTTTCTCTAAATCAAAAAAAAGAATTTAGCTTAGGACTTTTTAGGAGACTTAAGAGTCTGTGAATGCTTTTCGAGTTTGGAGTCCCTTCTCAGTGCAGGCAACATTCATATCATGTGCAGCAGTAACTCAAACATTCAATGATATACTCTACTGTATTTAACCCAGCTCAGGGCAAGGAAAGTAAATTCAGTCTGTATGCGATTCAGTCTTTGACCACTATAAACAAGAGTGCCAATTAGGATTACAGCTTTTGGATTTGGACACATGTTCATTTCACTCTGATTGAGACCTTCAATTCATTTCACACAGGCCACTGAATAGCTCTGGGAGTGTAACGACTCTTGTTCACTACAAATCTGCCTTGAATTTTAACTGGCAACCCCAAGGTGAAAGAGTCCATCGTCCTATTGCTAGCGCAGCCTGTGACAGTCAGAGTCCCTTTCCCAGTTATAAGAATTTGGTGCCATTTGGAGTCTGAACTTCTTACACACATGCACACACAATTCCTTGAGAAAAACATCCCTCTTTCATTTCTGTGGGATCTAATGTAAAGGCACAAGTAATAACCCATTCATCTGGCATGGCTGCTTGTACCAATCAATGGGGCAAACACAAACTTAGATGCTTATTTCCTTCCATGTGCAAAGGATCTGAGCTGAATTTCTTCAAGTAAGATTTCAAGAAAGCATTTATCACAGCTGGTGCCATTACAGAATTACCTGTGAACAACCACAAAGGCTGAGGGATCTAATGAATGAGTGGAAAACTACAACATAGTATCAAATACAGCCAAAATATTCCACCAGTTAAAGGTCACATATTCCCCACCTCAAGGAATAGCACAGCACACTCTGAATGCAGGCAGGTGAGAGCTTTGCCTGTATTATGTGAGAATATTTTGCTGAACATTCCCAACTCATTTTGGCAACAGGTGGCCAATATGGCAAAGCATTTCAGTCTGGTTCACAGTAGCAGTTTACTACACCCATTTCCTTTTGCTCCACTCTGTATTGTTACCTCTATCATTAAGCCTTTATTCACTCATTTCTAACAAAACAAATACATTCACTGTTGTTTAAAGGTTCATCTACATTTCTTGGGAATTATTTTCCTCATCAGTACTCTATTAAAAGTTATTTCAAAGTAAGCTGGTGAGAGAATGAGCTTGAGACTGTGTAGCACTATGTCATGTGTCTTCTCAAACCAGGCAAAACTCAGCAAGAACTTAAAAAAGAGAGATGTATTTAAAACCAGATTAAGCTCAAGCTGCTAAAGCATAATAAATTGCTCTATTTTAACTGACTGAACTGTGCACACTTAGAATACAAGGGCATATTTCATTTGGGTTTATGCAATTGTTCAGTCTATTTTTCTACCATTTCACCCATCACCAGATGAGAGAACTTGTCAGGCAAAATTGTAGTTAATGATGTTTAATGGTGGCTAAGCCCGACAGACTTGTTTATTTCTTTTCTTTTTTTTTTTTTTTTTGTTTCCTTACTGTCACTGAAATAATGAAAATATTACATGAACAACTTCTATATTATTTGCAGGAAAAGCTTCCATTACCAATGCTAGGTAACATAAAGCTTTATCTGATTTATACAGCAATCTATATAAATCTACTTTTATGTTTTATTTGATTCCAGCCATTAGGCCGTGCTAGGAAGTAATTCTAAAATATATATCACAGTGGCAATTCACTGTACTATACCAAATTAATCTACATAAATCTATACCTGTGTTCAGGGAACCAGCATGGCAACATCACCAGTATGGAGGAGGAACAGATGCCAGTAATTCTACTTGTAGGCTTTCTAGGAAGTTCAAGCTTTTTGTAAACCACTGAGCAGAATACAAATGTCCCCCACTGGAAAATTCCTCTAAATTAACTGTACCATCATTAACATAGCTCTTACATTTTAAATTTTAGTATATGAAATTGCATATTAAGAGAGGTATTTCCTCTTTATGAGTGATCTAAAGTCAGAAAGCTGGAGCACGACTGGGCTGTTTGGAACAGAATATCTTTTCAAAAACCTGTATTCCTTACTGATGTAGTTTCTTACGTAGCTGAAGCCAGTGTGCTTTGTACAGCTGAATGAGGCCAGCTGGCAATGTAGGAGTGTATCAGTATTCTGACTGCTTTTCTTTTGTTTGAATATTACCTCAGTGGCCATACACTAAACGATGTGAACTTGATGGGTTTGACTATGACCTCAGCTAAACTGAACAATATGAAGCTGGCACATCTGTAATCTCAGGCTTGCTATTTTTCAATTTATTTTTCACCTGATTTGTATTAAGATGTGGTTCAAATTTTAAAATAAAAATAAAACGGGCCCTTCTGCATTCCAAATCAATCAGCAAATGCTGGCATGCCAGAAGGCAGGCTTCATCTGCCTCTTCACACCACATTTGGTAGATCCCTGACTTATGAGAGCTTGATTTCTAAATGTTTATGCAGAAAGAAATGCTTTACACATCCGCTCCTTCTCAGATAGCCCACAGGGATTTCTGGCAATACTTTCTTTTTTTTCCCTGCCTTCCAGGTTTTCTCCCTGCGGACACATAAATACATAGTGACAGCAGGAGTAGACTCAACTCGCAGTGAGCAGCATCTGTACATATTATTGCTATTGACTCCATGAGATAAGCTGGACATCTGTCTTTACTTTTAGCAAGTTCCACAAGGATAAACATGAACACGAATATGGCTGCCCATGGACAGTTTACTGGTGTTCTTTCATAACTCCATCCCACTGCTGGGCTACTGTCACTTTTGTCTGAGCTATATTTCAGCTTTAGGTCACAAGAGTTCAGAACATAGTCAATTAATCAAATGGTTTCTATGAACATAACTGTGGTTCAATAACTGTTTTGTATTCAACATAACCAAAGAAATGAAAGGAGGAAGTTAACGTGGAGATAGCTAGGTTACATGTGGAGCTTTAAGCAGCAATCCTTGATTAGCCATCATCAGACAAGGCATTTTATCAGCAGAGCTATTTTATGTGAGACAAAAGAACAAACCCAGGACCTTTATGGCCTGATCCTGCTCTCAATAAAGTCAAGACAAGTTCTTCCATTGACTTATGCCTACTAGTTCATGATCTATGATCCTGACAATAAAATTAACACAGCAGCAGAAAACCAAAAGAAAGATAAAAGACCTCTCTCTGATAATGCACTGTGTTTACATGAGGAAAGATACAGGATTCAAGTCTCTAAGGTGAAAGAACTGCCGCCAAGAGAACTGAATATGGGGTATGGCACCTAATACCTTGAAGTGATGGGGAGAAGGGCATTACATCAGTGCAACAGTTTACATCTGTTGTATCACCGGCATGAGGTGACAATTCCAGTAGGCAAAAGCAAAAGGCCCAAATTCCTCGATTTCTGCTGCCCAAACAGGACCCATCAAATGCATGGGAAGCAGTGTGCTCAGCCTGGCAGCCACCCATCCAGGAGGGCTTTTCTCTGTCTCACCTTTATAGAAGTGCTGGGATTCTGCTTCCAATCACCCAAATCTGTTAAAAAGGGGCCAAAACAAACCCTTTAAGCAGCCTGAGAATTCTTTTTGATGCGATAAAAAACCATAAATACGTGCTTCTAACCACTGAAGACAGCAAGCTTTGGAGGGCTTAAATGGAAAAACCTTGTTTAGATTGAGCCAATTCTGGGTATTGCCATGCATGTCAAATAGCACTTCACTTGAAAAATGGTCCCAAAGAAATCTATGGGGCCATCCATGGAATAAGGTGGTGTTTGGTTTGAGTAAGGAAATTAGAATCTGGCCCTTGCTTTATTTTCAGAGAGATTTCAAACATGTGTTTGTTCTAATTTTCCCTTCCTTCTAGGGTTGCTGGTATTCACTTGGCCCGGCTTTAGAGGCAGAGGGATGTGAAAAACAGCACCAGTACAGAAAAATTATAAGCTCTCTAATATATGACCAAATAGTGTGTTTTTTCCCTCTGTAAAATATGTGGCATAAATGAATTCCACACTGATGCTATGTGGTATAAAAATTTTACTGGCACTAGATTGGGATTACCCGCATAACTCGTTTGTGAGTTCACTACTCATGGGTAATGCACTCATCTCAAATGCATGCTAAAAACCAGCTTATGTATAAAAGTCCTATTAAGAGTTTAACAGAGATTAAACTAACATTTATTTTTTTTTTTTAAAGAAGCCTTTTATAGTACAGAGGTTCACAAAAATTACAAAAATCTTACTCTATAATAGGCAATGTTTTCATTAGGTTTATCCCAAACATCCCATATTAAATTCCATAAATTCTCAACCAGTGACATGTATATCCACTCTACAGTGTTACTTTCCCCCTCCCTATCCCTAACCACACCTTTGTGTCATACCATACACACATGTGGCTGCACCCAGAGAACACAGTGCCTTGTACTAGGTCAGTACAAAGACATAGTATAAAAGAGTCCTTGCTCTAGCAACTGTGCACACTGAAAAGACAGTGAATGGGGAAAAAAATATTATTCTTATTTACAGACTGAGAACTGAGGCACAATTTCCAAAAGGTCATACAGGAAGTCCTTGTTAGAGCTGGAATTAAAATCAAATTCTCCTGAGTACCAGTCCACTGCCTTAACAGCAAATTCATCTTCCCCCAACATCTGTGTTTTTCTTCATCCACTGTATTCCATGCTCAACCCTGTATCATTTAAACACCTTTCTTTACTACTGTGACGTGACAAGTACCAGTCTTGACTTAAAGCACCACGCACATAAACTACACACCCTAACAAGACATCTCATAAGGAACATGAGTAAGGTGATCAGGCCACGCACTCAGTGGGTCAGAAAGCAACAGTAATAACCATTACCAACCAACTGTGCCAACTTAGGCTAAGGCAATTCCTTAGCCCCACAGAGAAAGGTGCAACAAAACCAGGAACAGAGCAGATGCTGACTGGGCAGAGTTGAGCTGATTTTCCTCAGTTTTATTTCCTAATTTCACCTGCTTTCTTCTCTAAATATTTTCTGACTCATGATGATACATGGCAGGATTATACAGGCAACAACCATACCTCCCACACTGCCACATTCAACCTGAAATAAGACCAGCACCCAGCGAAGTTCCTCTGGACACTTCTGTGCCTCCATCTACACATCCTGCTTGGACAGGATTAGGGAAAATTTGTGTATTAAATCTAAGATTTCTTCTTCTCTTTTTTTTTTTTTTTTTTTTTTTTTTTTTTTTTTTTTTTTTTTTTTTTTTTTTTTTTTTTTTTTTTTTTTTTTTTTTTTTTTTTTTTTTTTTTTTTTCTGGAAGAACAGAAATGGAGAGGAGGCAGAAAGACACACCAAGCACCTGCTTTTTTTCTCTCCAAGTAAATATTTCCTCTCAATTTTCACTTGAATGTTCTGTGAAAATTTATGACAAAATTTTGAGTTTTAGGCAATGTTCTAAAGACAGTATTTTTATGTGGACTCAAACATGAGAGAACTCTAGAACTTGGTATTAATTAAGATTAACCCTTAAAAGAATCACCTAATTTGCCATCCTAGCAAAAAAAGTGAGATTAATATTCCTTTGGTGAATTGCTAGGCATATGAGCATTAAAGCAATACAGTTATTTCCAAGGAAAGTGGAAAGATTAAATAATGAAGAACATGTTGTCCTTATTTTCAGAATGATTTCCTACCTAAAGATAGGCTTATTGCTTGATTTTCAATCACTTCAGAGCAAGTAACTTTCTCTAAAATCCAAAGAACATACCTGCTATTAACAATCTCAGCAGTGTCTAATAAAAAAGCACTTAAGCACAAACTGTACTTAATTTATAGGATGCGTCAACCCCAGAATCCTGTGCAGGAATTAAGTACTCGGGTTTTCTTTACTGATTCAAGTAGGATTTTTATCCCTCAATTGTGCAGCTGGAAAAAATGAGTCAAGGCAACCCTGCAGGAAGAAACTGCATCATGGCGAGCAAAGAGACCCAAGTCTGCTCACGGAAGCTGGACAGGTAGAAAGTTTAGAGACTTTTGGCTATTCTCAGTTGCCAATACAGGAATAAACCATGTCATCTGTTTGCATTGAACCCTGTAACAAACCTATCAAACTGATGAAAAGCTTTTTTTTCCTTTCAAGACATAGGCAAGTACATTGCTGAAACAGGTTACAGCAGAAGTGGAAAGTGCCTGAATCAACGCAATACACCAGGTGGGCTGGAAAGTTACGGGAAGAACAAACCTCCCTATTCTGCTTAGAATATATTAAAAAAGAAATGTCAGAGGACCAGTCAGCTTGGGAAGGGGATGGAAAGATGGAAGGTAATAAAGCAATAATCTCAAATGCACCTCTGGAAGTACCCATAGTCTGCAGTGCCCTGCAGGGATTTTAGAGAGAACATTTAGAAAATTCGTTAGAAATCAGGAGAGCAGGGTCAATAAAGTTAAACTCTGTCAATACTCACTCTGTTTTTTTAGCACTTGGGACCAACACTTCTTCCCCCCACCTCGAGCATCTATGAACCAAACTGCCAAGAGGAATATTTAATTAACAGTTTTTACATCATTAGCCTAGCCATAACAGCCCTTCGTGTGGCTGCAGGGATTTGGGAGCAGGTCACACCTGAAAGACCAGGTTATCAACCATGGGGCTCAGCACTGCGCTGGCTCATCAGGGCACCCTAATGAGGACCAGGGCAGGATGAACTGCCTTCTCCCACAACTAGTTGTCCTCACACCTCAGAAGAGCAAGGACCAGTGCATCACGGTGTGTTGTAAGGGTGCACTTGCAGCACTGCAGTAATGCCTCAGGGTGCTGTCCAAGGGGACACGCCAGCTCCATCACACCACTGGGGAGCTCCAACCACCACTGTTGTCCCCATGGTCGCCCTCACAGGCACCTTCAGACAGCACTCCAACCACAGGCATTATGGATGTCTTGGTGTATGGCCTTCAGGAGAAAAGCTATAAAAATTCATGGCAAGCTTATGTTTTACTTGAGTATTTACTTAATGCATGTGTTCCAAGTTAAGAAGCCCCCAATCTCTATTCTACAATTCAAAACATTATGGTAGCATAGGATGCTATTAATGCTGGATTGCTACAGATACCAACTGCATGAGACAACAAGCCACTTGATGCGGTTCACTCCTCGTGAGAGTATCTAAGGTGAAAAGTGAGTTGTGTGCTACACAGCATCAAAGAGTGAAATTTCTTTTTAAAGAGAACTACCTAAATCATGCATGTTTTTAAGAGGGCTACCTATGCAGACAGCATTCCTATAGGCTTGCTTATTGTTATGTAACTCCATGGTATTAATCTGCAACAGTACATTACCAGAAAACAGAAACTGCCAAGAAGTATTTGATAAACATGGCTCTTAAAAAGGACCTTTAATGTTCTTCAGATGAACGACTCTAGTAACTTCACTGAGATGACTTTTATAACAAAGGTTACCAGGATCCTGCTTTACTGTTAACTCATTCAATTTATCCAGCAACACAGTAAGGCAAATGAATGCACCACAGTTCATACCTGCAGCAGATTTAGCTTCTGGGTACCACAAATGAAAATACACACTCCATGACAAAAATTTCAGGTTTAAGTTAACTGCTGATTTCAGAATATCCCACAAAGGTGCACTTTGCCACCCTTCAGACCAAACAAGAGTTTTGCTGCTGGTTTCTAAACAGCCTCCAGGAACTCAGTCCTAAAGACACTTGCCACTGAAGTCCTCACCTGATGAGGCATGAGATCACAGACACATGAGATTACAGCCAAGAGCTGGCAACACAGCACACTTGGGTCTGCCCTCACCCTTCCTCTTTCTCCAGCAGGAAATTCTGTTTCAGCACAATTTGAGGATTTTGTTGACAAAACCCCACTAGGTCTCCTACAGGTGCATGCCCGTGAGCGCCAAAACACATCAGCACCATCTGAACTGAACTGAATGCACTTGGGAACTGCTGGAGAGCCCTGAAGGCTGTCCCGGGCAGGCATGGCAAATCCCAGCACGCAGTAAATTAAGAAACTGTGCACGTGTTTCCGCTTGGGAAACATGACAGGTTTGTGACAAACCTGAACACTGCTCCAGACTTTGTGGGACTGGGTGGTCACAACTGCTGAACAATCTGCAATTGAAAACCTTGAATGTTTCATTCTCCATCCCTGCTTCATTTTGCTTACTTATGCTTACCAAAACCTCAGTGAAATCAACTGCAGTTTGAAGGATACTAAATGTGCGCTTTTCTGAGCACAAGTTCTGGAGCTGTAAGTGATTAATATTAATAATGGGGAAAATCTGTCATGTATAAACAATATAAACAAACAGTAACAACCACTTAAATTTGTTAATCTGAGAATTTCTTTCTCTGATTCTCTTTCATAAACAAAATATTTTTTTCATCAGGCAGTATCCATTACGTTCATCCTTGGTGTAGTTACAAGGCAAAAAATGTGGATTATTGATGAAATAGATCATAATGACTCTTTCCAAGCCATTATCATTTATCATTTAAATGTGCATTCAATGAGCTTTAATCTGCAAATTTGTCACGATTGGGAGCTATTACAATTTAACAGATTCATTGTGTTTGCTTTGTTCTTTTTCTAATGCAACGCATGGTGTGTGTTCTGTAGAATACATGTGAAGTAATTTTACCTATCAGAAGATGTTTTAAAAGCTTGCTACAGATGAACAACAGCTGTTTATTAAAGCCTTCAGTCTCTTAAAACCACAAAAAATCCTAAAAGACCATATCGTTACACTAATAAATGTCCTAAAAACTCTTTATAACAAGGTATATTGCTCTTTCTTCTCAAAAGTCTCATTCTTCCATTACTTCCATGAACAGCACCACATCCAGTCAGGTCTGAGATTTCAACTACATAAATTTTCTCCAAGCCACTAAATAGGAACTTTTTCTACTGGTTGAGATAAAGCAAACAAAATCAATGAATGCTCTTTCACTGGTATTAATCAGCCTGAAATGTGTACCACACATTTCCAAGAATCCAACCAGTATCAATCCTTGTGTAGTTGTTTTGTTTTTTTTTTTTTCCATTCACAAGAGTCAATTAATAATAATAACAACGGTGTGTAACACTTTTGCTAAAGTAAAATTGCATGGGAAGTTCTGTATTTTGGAGAAGGAAGGTGATACTGGATTTTTAGATCAGTGTTTGCATAGCCGCACAATTTACAAAACTGCAAGAAACGTCAGCAACGGGCAATATGTGAGCTTTTACTGGTTTTTGGGAAGTTGGGACTGTTCAGCCTGGAAAAGAGAAGGCTGTGTGGAGACCTCATAGCAGCCTTCCAGTGTCTGAAGGGGGCCTACAGGGATGCTGGGGAGGGACTCTTCATTAGGGACTGTAGTGACAGGACAAGGGGTAACGGGTTCAAACTTAAACAGGGGAGGTTTAGATTGGATATAAGGAAGAAATTCTTTCCTGTTAGGGTGGTGAGGCACTGGAATGGGTTGCCCAGGGAGGTTGTGAGTGCTCCATCCCTGGCAGTGTTCAAGGCCAGGCTGGACAAAGCCTTGGGTGGCATATTTTAGTGTGAGGTGTCCCTGCCTATGGCAGGGGGATTGGAACTGGATGTTCTTAAGGTTCTTTCCAACCCTAACTATTCTATGATTCTATGAATTCCATATCCAGTTTGTATATAATTCACTTAACACCTTTTCTTACTCAAGTTTTGTAATTTCCTGAATAAAATCCCTCTGAGAGTGAGCTGCAGACTCTCTGAGCAAACTCCCTTGCAGGCACCATGAACCCTGAGGTTTGCTTTGAAAGAAGACATGATAGGTAAATGCAGATGAGCTTAATCAACCCAGAATTCAGATAATCCTCTGGTTGTGATCTCACTTCCCTTCTTGATAGTGTCCGTGAATGCTGTATGGTGGGAAGGGCTCCTTAGCCAGGCACAACGCAAGATGCCAGCAAGAGGTCAGAGGTATTCATACCATAGCATGCTTTACCTCATGCCTTTTCTATTTTGCAGTGGACTGCTCTGAACTGGTTTGGGGCAGGGACACGGAAGCAAGTGATACACACATCTGACTGACAGCTGTGTCAAGATTAGTTAGAAACAGTGGCCTCCAAAGTGGCTGTAAGACATTGCGCTCCTCCTGGGTACACAGCCTACAGCCCTGCCACAGCGCGGCTACTCTGGAGCAGCTGAAAGCTCACCAGGGCACTGCAGGGCTTGGGAGCGAGGAGGCTCTGCATGTCCTGGGAGGTGGGCTACAACCACCCCTCAGGCCATGCCTGCAGGCTGCTGAAAAGAATGGCAATGCTGAAGGCTTTTCTCATTATAGACTGCAATTTGTAATTCCACAAAAAGCTAGAAGTTAGCTGCAGTGACACTATTGCACTCTGCCCATGTGAAGTGCATGTGGGTACCATGTTCATGCCACCCTTAAGCACTGATTGCCCCATGTGCACATACTAATAAATTATTTATGGCTTTTCTCAGGATGGCTCACTTTTGCCTTAAACGCAAATATTTCTAAGCATTAAAAGCTATGCATCTAAAAAAAAAAAAATAGGAATCATCTATTGGGCTTAACACAAAACAGCCTGACATAAAAGGAAGGGTTTTTTAACAGCACATATCTACTTTATAGCACTGGTCTCTTAACTTTGTGCTTATGAGTTAGGGAAACAGCCCCTTGGTGGATTACTTTTCATAGTTTGCTCAGTAATGTGTTTACAAAGCCATTGTTACAACTAGATGCTTATATATTTTGATATACAGCACACACTACAACAGTACATCTTTAGAGATTTCATGCTTATTTTAAAAACCAATTTAAATGTTTCTTTACCTCCCTCCCAGCAAAACACAAGTTTATTGCCTGATACTCCAGGGCTCCATAGTCCAGCCTGACAGTAATTAAGGCTGAATTAGTGGTGCTTTGCAGGAAATGGTAACAGTGGCAAGTGTATAACAAGACGGGCTGGATTCATCTCTGACAGCAACTCCTCTGAAATAACCAACTTACTCTAGAAATTAATTTGACACTCGAAACTTCAAATGATGGTCTCTATTTTTAACTGTCTGAAATTACTGAAGCACATAACTGAGAGCCTGAAATACTAAGTGGATTTTATTTGCTTTTGTTAGGAAACTGCTCATCTACTCACATGCTCACCCACTTTCTGCTATGTATCAACAGTCTACTCCAAAAATCAGTGTTTTGTTAGGATGAGACAACACATTATTTCAATGCAACCAGCATTTGCTTAATGCTTACCCAGCCTGATAATGGACAGTATTATCAATAAACATTATTGCTAAACAATGCAGTGAATGATACAAAACACATTACCCAAAATTTTGTGGTTTTGAACACCTGTAATATTTCCTCTGTTCTTATAACTGTACAATACACCAATATGTAACAATCCAACACCTTAGTAGCACAGTCTAAAGAAAACAAAATGTATTTTTCTGTGCACATCGACTCCAAATATGGTCAACTTAATGCAATGATTTTGCATTAAGTTTCGACACTACTCTCTTCGCTGTCTACCTATAGCTGTTAAATTTTCCATACACAGTACTTACAATGCAATGCGATTCTGCAGGAGTTATCTAACTGTACTAAGTATCTAATCCAACAGTATCTATTTCTCCATTAAGAAACCTCCTTTATCTGATATGTAAAACCTATATGTGATTTTTGGTTTTTTTTATGTGTACCAAGATAACATCAATCGCTACAGGGCCTTTACAAAGGGGCTTGTGGCTGCTAGGAGGCAGCATCTCCCTGTGTGATAGAGGGATATTCAGGTCCTTCCTCACCTTGGAATGGGAAGCACAGCCCTCACAGTATCCTCGGGACACTCAGGTGTTTAGGGAAAGCCACAGATTAACATGAGATGGTGTGGAGATCTGATCTTCAAGATTATTTTATTTTGGGACAAGGGGAATTCCTGGATAAACTGCAAAAAAGCAGGAAAACCTTTATGCGACCCTCAGCACCTTCTTGCTTCAGGTCACAGCTGCATTCTGCTCTCCGTAGGGAAAAACCAACTTAACCTCATTTAGCAGTGAAGGACTTGCACTATTATCCCCCTCTGACTGCTGCATTGATTAGATTGGAAAATGAGTAACTTTTATCATACTTGATCTGAAATAGCACTATCTAGCTTATGCTTATCCCTTTACATCTACAGAACAGATAATTGCATGGATCCTGGGAGTCCGACATGACACTGCGATGTCTCTTTTGATCCCTGGTGTCAGGTTAAAGGGGGAAAAAATAACCTGTGATTTAACTCTGGCCACTGTCTGGCTCCTGCTTCTGGTCTGAACTGGGTGGTTTAGACCTTTGTGAGTGCATGTCTGGCTCCCTTTTCACCACACAGGTTTGTTTGCTGCCATCTCTAATATTAGAGTACTTTGAATTGCAAGAGATTTTTGCCTAAAAAAATTGAAGACCTGGTTTTCTGGCTTTGTTGATTTGCTTTGGGTGGTTTTTTAATTTCTCTCTTTTTTATTTTAGTACAGGGAAAGGCAGATTATTTCAATTAAATGCCTGTCTCTGACAATTGTAAGCAACCTTTCTTCAGTTCAGTGCGGCAGTTGTAGTTTTAAGTTTCTCCCTGCTTCTGTCAGGATCTAATTTTCAAGGCCCTGTTGCCATGGCAGCAAGTTGGAATTTTAATCCAGTACTAAAGGTCAAGAGAGGTCACCAGTTTCAGTTCCTCTCCAATCTTCCCATAAAGAACTACAAAAAGAAGCTGAGATAAAGGTCTGACCTAACAAAAAATTCCAGTCTAGCACCCAGCCAGACTTGAAGCTGTATGATTTGTATAAGCTTTCAAATTTGTCTGGAACTACCGAAATTCATGCTAAATCAAATATGGGCAGCACTGATTCGCATTTCTCCCTCTCTGCAGAAAAGCACATAGATGTCCTTAAAACAGTTACATACATGTAATTTATCAGGGAGACACAAAAAGCCAACGTCTCAGCAGAGTCTGACAAGAGCTATGAAAGCAATCCCTCATTACTGGAGATATTTACTACTTTTGTGGCCTCAGATGAGCCTGACAGCTGCATTTCAGTCTTCCTTGTCAATATGAGGTATATGAGTCAGCATCTTTCCTTAAAGATCTTCTTGTGAAGCATTTTGGCTAAACAAGACTTTCCAGTAAGGGACTATTTCCTGAAAGCTAAACTACCTTCAGATTTTGCTTAGTATTTATATATAGAAGGATAAAATGCTTCCTGAAATTAGGAAATCACTATTTGCCAATTCTCTAGGCCCCCTCCCCTGTTTTTCATAACATGGATTTTAATTAAGCCTACTGGAGTAAGGCAACATACATCTCCTCCTCCAGAGCTGTATCATTTTTTTGCGAAGCTGTAGTTACAATGCTAGGAGGCCTCACAATGCATTTTTCTGAGATACATGGACACAAGTGAGGGAAGCAGCCATTTCTCCAGGAATTTAGAACAGTAATTATCCCAGCAGTGGGGAATATTTCCCTTTTCTACTGTTTGGGAGGATCTATCTGTAAGGTAAAGCCATTCCGAATCTGTGGCTCCAAGGGCTACCCAGGACAGAGAATAACACAGTGAGCATGGCCTGGCCCCATGGGGTGCTGTGAGAACTTCACTTCATAAAAAATAAGCCCTCTGGTCAGAAAATTGATAGGCTTTGGAGGCCTGCTGAGCCCTCAGCCCAAAGGATAATGGTAGCAATATAAGTTCCTCTGGATGGAGAGTGTAAAGCTGAGAAAAATGTGGTGGATTATTGAGGTTGTCAGAGGGATTCAGAGGAAAGATGCAAAGGATTAAGTTGTGATATTAAGAAAAGTGGCTGTTAGTCTTACCTAGGATATTTAGGACACAAATTGGGAGTTTCAAGCTCACTCTGGTATACTGAATGCCAAAATTCCTGGCAAAATCCATTCCTCTTTCAAGGTTATCACCCATTTCCGATTACGACTATTTTGCAGAGTGGTGCAGATGAATCTGGGTGACAATTTTCTCAGTTTGTTTCAGGTTACTGAAGTCTACAATGACAGTAAGATATGATAGCAAGAATGAAAGGGACTAGAGCAAAGAGCAGCAAGAAGAAAAAGCCAGAGAGGTAAACAGTTTGGCCCTGAACCTGATATTTACTGACAGGTCAGAGTTAAGACAAAATGGAGCAGAGTGAGGTCCAAATGATGGTGGCCAGAAAGCCAAGCAAGAAGTTCATTTATATTCATTTTATCAGCAAGTGTGCAGCTCACAAAACAAATGGGTGGGAGATGTAGTGTGGTAGTTTCCTCTGCTCTATCCTGATTTACATTTTCACATTTACCAAGTACATTTGTTCTTTTAAAATGAACATCTGAGGTTTCACTGGAATTCAGAAGTGATTCCATCCCACAGAAATGTAAAGTGGGAGGGTGGTTTGAGACCGGCCTAAAGACATGAAGGTACAACATATGCTGCTTCCTGTGGAAAAGCTCTTTAAATGCAGGGAAATCTGTGGCAGATTTGCAGTCTAACCGGTTTCCAAAATGGGAACTGATATGTAGCGGACAGGGAAGTATATCCTGAATAGAAACATGTTACCGTGTGTCATTTTACCTGTCTCTATTATTCCCACTCTTCAAAGGTTGCAGTTCAGTGACTGCATACATTTTGCAGTGATGCAGTTGTGCATCCTACTTGAGAACAAAGTATTTCAACTGCTACTCGTTAGTTAGGGCAAATAAATCCTGAATTTTAGTGGGGGGTAATATAGTGTCAGCGGAAATTCAAATGGTTCAATGCTCACTTGAGTTGCAATCAGCAACACTGGCAAGAATGCAGTTGGCTTAGTTTGTTTCAGGTGCTCTTAAAGGCAGTAATTATGTAAGTCTCTGACTGTCAAGAAAAATTATTCAACATTGATCAGCAAAATATAAGAGAATTAATTTAGGTCCATTCCCACAATCTATTAAACTGATTTATAAACATGTCAGGAAAAAGAGATCATGGAAAAGAATGCATTAGGAAGTAACTATTTTGACAGGGAGGTTATGCTGTATGTGAGCCAGCTGACTAATGAAAACAAATTAAAAGTCTAATTTAGAAATTATTTTGAAAAATGGGCTTATCTTCAAGGATACAGGGCTTTTAATTACAGCACTGGATTTTAACATATTTCACAGCAGCTGAAATATTTTGCAAGCTTGCTTCTATAGGCAACTGTCCATAGGAACTGCTTGTATGTTTTATTGCCAATTACTCAGTACTTTGCTCAAAGGAAAAGCCTGCAGCAGTGAGGAACAAAATTCTAATCTTTACTTACTATCATTGTTCCAAACCCAAGAACTTCTGAGGCAAAAGGATGCAAAGCAAACTTCTAAGTAACAAAACAAACCAGTAAATATGAAAGATGAATGACATCTTATCAAAACAGACCCTTCTATTTTAATTTGTTATTTGTCCCTTTAATATGGTGCACTGGAGCTCTCTTAAGATTAATGGAGCTCCAATTACATGCCACTGTTGTTTCACTTATCATAATTCGTACACAGCAGTGAAAGTCCCTTGTATTCATGACTTTCCCAGTTTACCCAGAGGGAGTATCTTTGGAACTTCCTACTTCTAACAAACAGGCAGTACTTAGCCTAATGATCAAAGCTTGCCACACTCACTAAGTGAAAATGAACATATACAATGAAAGAAAGCAGGCTATCAGCACTGGGGGATCAACTGACCCTCTTGTGCTTTAATATGATCAGTTAAAAACTGTAATTAGGAAGACTAAAATTTCACATTCTCCAGTGTCTTACAGCTGGAACTCAGACACAGAGTTTGATATATACACAGAAACATTCTTCCTATTCCAGTTGTGGATGAATTTTACACTTTCGGTTCATGTGATTGAACTGAAAATGATGCATCAACATTGAATGAATCCCAGTGTTTTAAAACTGATTTCTTTCAAGGTTAAGAATTCATCAGTGCTTCTTGATTTGAATGTTCTGAATAACAACATAACTTGTTGTTGCATTATCCAATATGTGATCGTTGGTGTAAAATCCTCTTGATGTCTGATTACTCCTCATAAGGACCTCACGCTGATTCATTTCAAACCGTGAATTACCTTTAATTCATAGCTTGAACATGCTGCCAAATTTTGTTTTCCAGGCTCGCAGGTGGCTGTCCCTGACACAGTGGAGAACTTCCAAAAAGCCATTAGATGCTTATGAAAAGCAGTGAGATGTCAAGAAGCACATTTCCATTTTCAAACAGGCTTCCATCAAGTATTATGATAAACTTCGGGATTAGAAAAGTACTGGTATTTACTGAAAATCTTTTAGAACCATGAAGTGAAATCTTGGCTCAACTAAAACCGGTGGTGAACCCCCTTTGAAAAGTCCTTGCTGAGATATCACATAAAGAATTTTAGCTGCTTGTTTTGGTTTTGAGCCCACTGTATTTAGCTGTTCTCTAGCCCCCACGCAGGTTGCATATCAGTAAGTATGATCAACAACAAAAATTCTGTAACGTAAGTTGATTTTGTCTTATCCACAAAAATTTGTTGCTCTAAGTTTTTAATGGTTTCCGGTAGTTCACTGAGCCCATGAGAAGGGCCTTTTAATACTGTATTAATACAGTAAGTATAGGAAGCAATTTTATGACAGGGGAAGAATACCATTATGATTACATTCTTCTCTTTAGCTAGGCTTTTATGGAAACTACTCAAGACTACACTGCAGTATGATTTCGAAACACAGGATGTGCTTGATTAAAAAGGTTCTGGGTAGTTTCCAACTGGACAGAGGCCAAATGCTAACAACCAAAACAGAACAAAAGGACTGCGTGTTTGAGGATGACATACTTGCAATGGTAATTATATAACAGAAACTTAAGTCACAAGCTCAGTTCGTACTCTCAAATTCATGGAAGTTGACAGAAAATCCTTCTCAGTGCAATTAGTTGCACCTTATCTGTTCCTGCTTGCTATGCTCCATAATAAACTAATCAGAGTAGACTGGCTGAAAGCTGACCACATAATACCCGGTGGAGACGTACAGTGAATTTGAAATGTACAGAAAAGGAAGCCAAGTGCTGTAGTTTTACATAGCCTGATTTCAGCTATAAAAATTCACCACTGTATACACAAGTGTGCGCACATCAGTGTTCAAAGTTTTATTTTCCAGGTTTTTGAGTAGCAATTAGGTTCTGAGGTTAGTTACATATGCAACATAAGTGCAGAATTTAGACACAATGCCAATTACACTCCCTTCTATTTCACCTGCTGCAAAGCACTGGGGATTTGGATTCTCCAGCATGTGGATATAATAAAATACACTGGAATAGTATAAAAAGCTTGAAATTTGTATTTCAGAAAGCTTTATTTAGACAAGAACTTACACATCTTGCATCCCCCTACAACATCAAGATTCTGGTCAATTAATCTGCCTTACAGTATATTGCCTTCATTCTGCCCCCTAAAAGCATGCAGCTCGAAGCTTATCTTGCAAAGACCATACATCCCCTTGGCATGATCTTCCATGATGCCAATATTTCTACACCTGACTTCTGTAGTGACAAACAGGCAGCTTAGCTGCCTATATTCTTATCCTGGAGGAGAAAATATCCTTATATTCTGGAGCAGAACACAGCATCATGAAGGTAAAAAATCTTTCTTCTTCATGCATTGCTCAACTAGTCACGGTATAACTCAGCGACATGGTAAATGCAAACACATTACTGCCAATTCCTATGGATTTCTAACAAAGCCAATGGAATCTATAAGACTGTCACTAGGACCGATGTAAATGGAAAATATAACTTAAGTTTCACTTGAATTGCACATAAACTTATAGAAGTTGGGAAATAAACAGAAGTATGTCCAAGTTGAAAGGTGTCCAACAAAGCATGCAGAAGAACAAACCCAAATTCAGTCAGATTTGATCAACCTGAAATACAGGTAACAGATCCCATTGACAAAATATATAAAGAATTGGTAGGCAATACAGTTTTGAAGTCGGTAAGATCATGCTGTGTGGTTGATAGTGCAGCAACAAATGTTACTGAGTATAAGATGGACTGCAATTTCAGTCATATACTCCAATATTCATGAAACTGACCAGTGTTAGAAAGATTAAATCCTTCTTAATGCAACTGCAATCTGATAAATACTATATTATTAAAAATACACAATAACTGCAGGAGCTGTCAATCTACCAGGGTTTATTTGTACTGCACTATGCAGCTGTACTTGATACCATTACATCTTTCTGCCCCACTCTCTGCTTTAATTTCATTATGTCCTCAAGTGCTGTAATTCCCAGTGAAAGTGGTGGTGACTGCACACACAGATCTAAAGAAACAAATTGGCCTTGTAATACCAAGTCTCACAGTGGACTGCCTTCTAACCTCCCAAAGCCCTATGGAAATTCTTAGAAGCTGCCTTAACAATTTTTCTGCAGTAAAAGAGAAAAAGTGATAGTAATGGGTTAGCTGATCTTCATTTGGAAGCTAAAAATAAAAGTAACTTTATTGCAGCTCTGATCTCTCATGTGTAAAATCTATCACCTACCATAAGAAGGCAGTTCATTGCAGCAGAAATCTGATTGATAGTACTGGAACTTTAGATCAAGCAGCAGAACAGAGAGCAACTGGTTCATAAAATGTACTCAGTGTCTTCAGGTTTTATATCAGGCTTCCTATAGAGAGCTTTGGTCCCATTAAATGCACTATATACCACTGAGCACTGAAGCACTGTTCTTTTGAAATTCAGCTTATAACTATAAACCATGATTGACATGTCTATTACTGTTGGTTACAAACTATTGAAATATTGTATTTTATGGTATAAACACTAAAAGATTTTTCACAGCGGAATCCAAACACACTTGCTTTAGGAGAAAAATAATTTTAAGATGTAAGAATTTTTTTTTTTTTCACTTTTTTTATACCATGGAATGTGCTCGATGTTAGGTTTGGATTGCTTAGATGTGCTGAAACACGAATGCACCCATTCTGTTACCGAGAACAGTGGGTACAGTTGGCTGGATTCTTTAAAAAACAAAAGCCACTACTGAAAGTCAAACGGCAAAGGACAAAATGTAATTTGTTACTAAGTTTCACAAATGAATGCTATTCATGCAGATTAATCTACTTATCATTGGCATTCGCAGCCAATTCTCATTTAATCTCAACAAAGTAACATTTCACTTTAAAATCAAATTGTTTGTTTAACCATAATTTTGTAAAGCTTTACTCAACAAACATTGAATGAGCATTTGCATGACTTCAGTTTATGAGTAAAGAACTGGACCTTCAAAACCTGGTGAGTACATCAATGGATTTGGCACCTAGATCTAGTCTAGTCCGGCGTTTTTTTTATGGTTATCACAGACAGATCACTTAACTCCAACAAGTCCTTTCCTATACCTAAACTTGCACAAAGAGTCAACACATTTACATCAATTTTAAATACCTATGTAGGTATCTCTGCATTGATTTTACTTCCCCTGATCTACTTAAAACTGCACCTTTAGTACATTGAGGGGAATTACTAGCATAATTTTGAAGTAATTTTAAATGAACATATTGTATTTATACAAATGTCAGTTAAGCTAACGCAGTTCTGTATTCAGTAGTTTAAAGTGCTTAAACACTAAAAAAAATAAAAAAGGCAGCTTTGAACTGAAATCAGACCCACACATTTTCATAACCATCAAACCAACAACCTACGTTTCAAAGTTATTATTTAATTCTTGTTTGTAAATTACTTTGAGATCCTGGGGTAAAAAGAAAAAAAACTGTTCAGTCTCAACTCCCTGCTACATTATTGCAGCCTTAGCACCAAAGAAAAATGGTTTAACACAATGGAGAATTAGCTCTCACAATTTTCAGCTGTCATATTTATAGATCATCTGTGATTTTCAGCTGTTTCAAAGTGTATGAAACTGAAGACCAGCTTTTCAACACCAGCTAGTAGAATCATTCTGTATGATGTGTTTTACTCTCTCTCTCACTGTATGAATGTTAAAATTCCTGCATCATCTGTTCATTGGGTTGCATTTTCTATTGTAAGAGGCTTAGTATCTGATGAGAGAAGCATAAAAGTGATTTAATTTTGGCAAGCTCTACAGCTAAAATCAGCATTATTTCTGCTTAATAAACTCATTTTTCAAACATACCTCTGTTAGCTAATGCTTAAAAAGAAGAAACAGTAATAAGCACTGAAAACATAAAACTGGTTTATGGCTAATTTTTAAGGACTACTGAGAACACCTGAACACCAGGACAAGATTATGAGCAGAGCTAGATTTTAGGTACCTTTGGAGAAATAAGCTCATTCTTCATGATAAATTTAAAATGAGATTTAAAGCTGGAAATAATAATACTTACGACTTTTGTGGCACTGACTTAGTTGCAACTTTCCCTGCTGGATCACTCCACTCTGCAAACAAAGGAAACACATTTTCAAATGTCAAAAGATTACTGTAGAATTAAAATGCACCCAAAGCTGTCAGCCCATCTAATTATACTTGGTTTCACAACATGCCACAATGCATAACATGTAATAAAAAATGGAACTGATCTGCTTTAGCACCATAGAAATTAATTTTTTCGCCTTTCTTTTAATGATGTTAAGCAAGAGGAAAAAGAAATACCCAACCCTGACTGTTAGGACTAAGATGATAAGGACCTACTTTGTACATTGTATCCTGAGGTCAGATGTTGGGAGTCCTACAAAGAAGAACACACAAAATGTCAGCATTAATTAAATAAGAGGAAGAAGGTAAGATATATCTTGGCTTGCTAGATTAAGGGCATGGCATTACACAAACAGGGAAGGAGTGGGACAGGGAAGGGATCATGTGATTGTTAAGGCAGCACCAGTGACAACATTAACTGTGGAAACAGAGCAGCACTGAGAGACTCTTTCACAGTTCAGAGAAGGGCTTGTTCGCAGAGGCTGTAAATGTGCATACCCCCTTCAAGGAGAAACTGCATAGATTTATACCCACAGTGGTGCCAGCCTTTCAAGGTTTGATCATGAACGTGGTCATGAGCCATCCATGATGTACAATTCAGACTGCAGCATGAATGCAACTATGCGTTTAATTCAGCACCACTGCCTTTCTGATCTCACTACTTGGAAATACAGTAACCTTCTACTGATAGTCCCTGCTTTTATTTGGACTGTGACACAGGATTTGATAAAGATGCAGGAAACAGATCTTCACCTGATGGATACTGGTCCAAATTCAATGAAATCAATGGAAGTACAACAACTTTAAACCAGCAAAGAATCTGGCTTGCAACACTGAGCATGTTAATTCCAAGATTCTTGTTGGCTCACAGCAACTAAGCTGCTTCCCTAATGCCATGGTGTTTTCTGGCTTATTTTTTCTCTAGGCTTTATAGTTCACAGTGACTGTAATCAGCTTTCCTTCCTAGCAGAATTTGATCATTTGAAATTAAAGTGTTATTTACAACCTCATCTTACAGCCAGGCACTACTTTGCTGGAAGTGTTAGTTCTGTAGGATGTTAAAGTCATTAAAGCCCTTACTGCACTTCCTCTCAGGGCATTATTAGTTCCTAATATTATACTGTGCTGTCAGTCAGTCCCTTGTGAAGTAAATCACGCCCTAAGAGTAAACATGGCACTTTCAATTTTAATGTCAAAGGGACAAATTGTTCTGGTAAGCTCCACCTTTTTATCACACTTTTTTTATATATTTTTCTATTTTTGAGAATAGTTGAGATAATAATTGAGAACTTCTAATAGTGCCCACCTCTGGTTTATACAGCTGCACAATCTAGCTACATTATGTCTAAGATCTGTGATTTTGCTAGGTATAATTGATTTAATGTGATGTTCTGAAGAGGCATTTCTGTTGTATTTTTTGAAGTAAAACTAGCAAACTTGGAAACATTTATATGCTTGCCTGTTTCCTGAAATGTGAGCTCAAAAAAAGAAATCTAATTTATATTTTGCATTGAAGTGATATGGTAAGGAATGTCAGGATCAACATTTAATGTGCCCAGAAATTAACTTTGATGTGGATCTTAAAAGTTCAAAGCAAACTTAATAAAAAGAGAAAATCAAACCAAAACTTTAGCTTCTCTGAACCTACGCTTATCCTGCTGCCAGTGGAGATAGTGACAGGCTGCAGGACTTTGACCAGTTTCTGTAGGGCCCATCAAAACAAGAATACTAAATTAATAAATGGTGTAAATCAAAAAAATTTAACAGCAAACCCCTCCACACTCACTGTATGCACACAGCTCAGATTCCACTTTCCTCTAAATGGGTTCAACTGACTTGGATCCAGTTTGCAATGAGGACTATACTCTTGCATGATTATGACTTCTGATGCTTAATGCTGCAGCAGTTGACTGCAGCAAGAACGGCAGTGCTAGAGCAGTGACAATCATTCTCCACTAAAACAAGGCATTCTGGGCACTGGCTTTGGTTTGTTTTTTTTTTTTTAAGGAGCCACAAATACTAGTACTTTCATATGATTTTCAATTAAGTATAGCGGCTGCATTTCAGCCAGGGGAGTATCTGCCTAACAGATAAAATCAGTAACAGGAAAATCACATTCCAGGTTCTAAAACACAGTATGATTACTTGAACCATAATGTGAAGTAGCACCAGCTTTACAAGCTATTTTCCAAGGGTCTGCCTAGTAGAAAGAAACTTGACAGAGCTCCACATCAAACTGGGGTAGATTTCCCACCATGGGGAAATTCTCCCCTTCCCCAGATATCAGCAGCTTGTAGTTGTTCTGTTCCCAGCAAGATACCTCTGGCACTAACTGGGTATGGGCCACCAGAATCATAGCTAAAAGGCAACAACAGAATTTAGGCTAAATAAAACTAAATGATTCACTGTGTGTTAGGTGAACTGCAGGTACTCTCCAGGCTTGTTTGTGCTTTTGACGTGGGAAGTGCCAAGTGTGTGCTTTTAAAAAGCCCAACACTGAGGAGTGCATTGCACAACTTGGTGTGCCTTTGGAGCATGCACACAGATGCCACAGCACTATTCACATGCAGGAACATTTTAAGTCACTGTAATTTGACCGTACAGCCTAAACCTCAACATGCAATCAATGACTAAGTAGGAAAAATGACCATTTCAGCCACTGCATTGCACAAATAATAATGGAACTCAAGCAAATAATAATGGAAGCCAAGCAAATAAAATATATTGCACTTGATGTAGAAAGGCTCTTGTAACAACAGGAATAAAGTTCACTTTGCCTCCACCACAACTCATCAGCTTTAAATAAACTGTCCTACTAGTAACAATGATCTGATTGGGAATTTCCAACTAAAAATAGTCTTAAGAAATTTTTGAAAATGGAACCAATTACAAAAATAAACTTGCCAGTGAAGAACACTCCACAGGACAGAATGTTAATTGGGTCACTGGTTAACCTACTTGTACCTTGCTTGGGATAGAAAACTTGGTCTGCTCAGCCTTGCCAGGAGTGTGAACAGCAGTAAGAGGAGGAGGCCAGGAATGGGTCATCTCCTAGGGAAGAAACAAACCAAGTTTTTGAAAACAATTCATATACATAAAGAAGAAAAAGAGGAAAAATTATCATGTACTCTCCACTGGGCATGAAGATGCTATTGCTTAAGGAAGCATCACCACCCATCCTTATCTAGCAGATGACCACCTTGACTACCCAACAGGCAGCATTTCCTGGGAACATGGTGAGGACAGGATTTCCTCTTCAAAATCATGGCCATCTGTGTCTTCATTAGGTGGCAGCTGGCTCCACCTCTGTGGTCAGCTTGTCAAGCTGCATGAATGACACCAACAAGCACAGAATAGGGTTTTACCTGCAAAGGCCAAGCAGAAAGGGGCTTCTCCTCCTGCACTGCACTGGATGCAACTCTATATAGGATTGCATGGTGGCAAAATGCAACCTTATTCAATAGTGCACAGTGGCAAAAGAAATCAGAAGCAAGTCTAGAAAAAGCTGGAGATTTTGCAGCTTGAATGCCTGGTGTAGAAGAGAGTGGTAAGTGTCCTTTTTTCATAGCATCTTTTCATAGCACTGGCCAAAGGCACTGTGGTTTGCTCCAAAGCATCTTTTCATAGCACTGGCCATAGGCACTGTGGTTTGCAATGTCACAGAATCAAAGCACTACTGATTCCATTATAAAATGATGGATGGAGAAATAAGGTGATCTGCAAAAGAGTTCCACAGAAAGCCCATACTTAACTAGGAAATCCAGGTCTCTGGTGAAGACCTGCCTACCAAACCATCTAAGCAACACACCTGTTTTCTCTACAGTGGGTTAATTCATCATTTATACACTCATGTTCCAATGATCTTCAAAGAAACCCCCTGGGTACCCATGGCCAGGAAAACAAGCAGAAGAGACAATGCATGCCCAGCTGTTTCATACTGAGGGCTAGAACCACCATCCCACTGAGCTTAGTGGGGCACACTGGGGCTTAAGTTCAGACCAGGCGGAAAGTCAATAAAACAGAGAAACTGCAAAAGTGTTGTTTTAGGCAGAGCTTGTAAATGCCCTTCTAATGAGTATGTTTTATGGTAGATGCTGCTCTATTCTCTCTTATCTTTGTTTTTAATTTAATAAATATTCAGAGAGGCAGTAATACTTGTCTCTGGCAATCTGTTGTATCTTTGTCTTGGTTATTTTTCTTTGCCTACAAAGCTCAGAAAGGATTCTCTCTTGAGACAAGGGACACAAACAGCAAAAGAAGGTCTGACCTAGGATATTTTTCATGGAATGGTCATAATCCTGACTAGATTAATCTAAACTTCCCAGCTGCTATTTCTCACTGGTCAAACCAGGGCCAGTTACAACAAAGCTTACAAGCACACAAGTTTCTGTAAGTAACATGACAACCACTGCAAATTCTCCCCAAATAAAAATATACTATAATACAATAAAGAAAATTTAACTGTTGTCAAAAGGGCAGTATGGTAGGTGCATTTGGACTAAAGACATATCCTGGGTGGCTACAGCTGGATACTAATGTATAATTCACTGAAGATACAGCTAGCAAATTTCAGGTCTCCAGTTGTCCCTCACAAATTATGTGTCATACATGAGGTTAGGAAAGAGAAAGGAAAGCCACGCACCAAGGTCCTCAGTCAGCGGGACAGATGGACATGTAAACTTCCCTCAAGCTCCTGTTAGGCACTGGTATTTTATTGAAGCCCATCAAATTTCCACCCTTAGCAATGCTGCTATTGCAGCAAGGTCTTGTGAGCCCCTCAAGGGACAGAGTTCAGGAATGATCACTATTGAGAGGAGCCCTCACCTTGTCCTGGTGGAGGCTGGCAGCTCAGCTGCAACTGGGCTCTGCTGCTCTGCTTCTACCAGCACAGCACACCATAGACACAGTTGCAGTGAATCATAGAATGGTTTGGGTCGAAGGGTCCTTAAATCTCATTCAATTTCAACCCCCTGCCATGGGCAGGGACACCTTCCACTAGAGCAGGTTGCTCCAAGCCACATCCAACCTGGCCTTGAACACTTGCAGGGATGGGGCAGCCACAGCTTCTCTGGGCATCCTGTGCCAGCGCCTCAGCACCCTCACAGGGAAGAACTTCTTCCTAATATCTAAATGCCTCTGTCAGTTTAAAACCATTCCCTCTATCCTATTGTGACATGCCCTTGTCAAACTCCCCTCTCCAGATTTCTTGTCATCCCCTTTAGGCACTGCAGCACTCTAAGGTCTCCCCTGAGTGTTCTCCAGGATGAACAAGCCCAGCTCTCTCAGCCTGGCTCCATAGGAGAGATGCTCCAGCCCTTGAAGCATCTTCATGGCCTCCTCTGGACTCACTCCAACAGGTCCATGTGCTTCTTGTGTTGGGGTTCCCAGATGCAGGACTGCACATGCAGGACTGCAGGGGGGTCTCACGAGAGCGGAATAGAGGGGGAGAATCCCCTCCCTTGACCTGCTGGTCAGGCTCCTTTTGATGCAACCCAGGATTTGTTTTTGGAAAGCCCAAGGTGCACTTTCCAGGCTGCAAGTGCACACTGACAGGTCATGTTGAATTTCTCATTGACTAACACCCCCAGTCTTTCTCCTCAGGGCTGCTCTCAATCCATTCTCCACCCAGCCTGTGTTTGTTTGAGATTGCCCTGACCCAAAAGGCAACACAGCTACAACAATGTAGCCTAGGGACACGTTTTACCAGTTCCTTGTGCAGATAATCCAGGGATGAGAAGGTGCAGATGTGTCTGCAGTCCTGAAAGCCTTTCGGTTTCTGCCTGTGGAGCTCACGGACAGTTTACACTGCACAAAGCCCAAACAGTGGCAATGAGGACAAAAAGGTAGCTCATGAACAGCTCCTCCCTCCTGGTGGGTGAGATTGCAGCAACTCAGTGCAATGATGACAAGTACGCTTTTGCTTCCTCTGTGCATTGCTCTGCACAGAGGAAGGCAGAAAAAGATTCAAGCATCCAGTTAACTTTTCTGTGAGATAATATAATCCAAATTCTACACGACTCTGCCAAATCCTATGCTACAGGGATTGCTTTGTGGCAAATTTTGTCATCACAAAACAATGGAAGAGACCATATCACGCAATTAAAAGAGGGACAGGCAGCCTGACTGAAGACAGAAATAAAGCTTATTCTAGAACTGCAATTATAGGTTTGACCTCAGTCTCTTCCTGCCCATGCATAAAAGGATGGACAAAGAGCCTATAATTCATGGAAAGGTGATGCCAGCAAATAATTCAGAATATTCACTGTCAAAATGCATCTAGTGTCCACTGTGTATCAACTTGGTGCGCTGAAGTGTAAGCACATCTAGTCATCTCCCTGTTCATGGACACCTAAACATAGAACAGCAGGAAAAGGAAAAAATAAGTCTGCTGTTATCTGAGGAAATTCAATTATAAGGTAAGAAATCCTGACTCCATTGAGGTCAGAGGCAGAAGTCAACTTCAATAACGTCAGGACTATCCAATCCATGCATTTACAGAGTGACCTTATGAGCACCAAAGTGTATTATAAATGTACAACGCAGCTACATTGAATTATTTCACTGTATCACTGTAATAAAAATTATTGCATAGAAAACTCCAAATAGGATCACACATGCTGAAGACTGAAGTATTTAAAGCTCAGCATGTAAACAAGCACTGTGAATGGAAGTGGTGAGGAAGTATATAGTTACTTAAAGAAACACACCTACATCTACCTACAGATAGGTGCTACAGCACTGCTGACCAAAGAATATGAGTGACTGTGGTGAAAGTTTTGAGTTTACTCATCTGAAAAGTGTCACTTCAAAGTGCAGGGCCAGCAACGAACCAACCACCACAGAACTGGGCATTTTACTCACACACAGCACAGCTGAGCTACAGAATGACATGAAGAAATGGCACTGCACTGTTTCCAGTGAAGGGTCAAAGCCCTAGCCGCACATCCTGCAGAGATGTGACCATCTGCTTAACTCTTTCCCACTCTGTTCCTTAAGCAGATGCACATTACTCTGGAGAACCAGAAGAAAGCATGTCATTTTTTTTAATCATCCACATGATTTCACCATTCTTTGCTATGCCCTGATTTCTTTTGGAGATACCTCATCTTTAAGTACTTGTTAAGCTCTATTTTAACTTGTGAAATCTGATATATCTACCTTCTAATATGTTATTACTATAAAGAACCACACAGACACTCTGTGCTGTGTATGCATCCATTTGGATGTATATATAAACATCTTGGTTTGTAAAAACCTGGGAAAATAGGCAGAGAATTGCACTTTTTTTTTTTTTCCAGAAAAACTTAAAAAACTTTAATCAGTCCAAACTTTGAAGAACTTAGAAATTCCTGGAAGCAACAATAATAAAACTGAGCATATGAAATGTTTTAAAGAGGAATTTAATGGAAACAAAGTAATCCCACAAAATCAAGTTAGGATTTATTTTCACATGGTTTGGACTTAAAATAATTCCAAAATCATGTTAACTGTTGGAGTGGGTAAATGACTGTTATGGAAGCATGCATTTTTTTATAGACCTGAAGATTAAATGAGAAAGTAAACCTGTTTTTTGGCTTAAAAGTCACTGTGGTCCTCTGATGTAGTTACATCAAGAATCCTCCTTTCTGAAACTTATTTAAACATTGTTTTAATTGACTCCATGTGCTTTATTTATTAGAGCTAGGCACGCTCTTCTCTTTAGCTAAGTCTGCTTTTTTCAGCTATAAAAGCCCTCAGGTACGTAACTAAGAAGGACACATGCAGATGTGATCCAATGAATTACCCAAAATACAAATACTCCAAGAAAACCTTTTAAGGGCTGCAGAGGTACAAAGCCAAATCATGATTTAAATGAAGAAGAGGACTGGGGAAGGATTTAAACTTGCAAGCTTCTAAGGAAAAGGTCAGAGTGAGAGAACTGAGTACAGGGGATACGGGGCAGATGGTAAATAGCTTTACAAAACCAGTCCCTAAATTTAACAGCCACCTTCGACATTTATTTTCTTCATATTTTCATTTTTCCTCATTTCCTTCTTGTTCAAAAGAAACTGTGTAGTGTTTTTAAACACAGATAAAAGTGCTGAGCCAGGCTCTAAGAGGCCATTATGGAAAAAAGCAGCTAGCCTGTGTACTCTGTGTTCCTACTGAGGCAGCTTCCCTTCCCTTCCTACAGTGCACTCTAAACTGCTTAGCCTGATCTAATTTGAAGTCTCTAAAGATATAGGGCTCATGCTACTTCCCTTGGGAGAATTGAGGGGAGACATGAGAACAGTCTTTAATTACAGAAGAGCCACTGCTAAAGGAGAAAATAATCTGTTCTCCACTTCTACGGTGGATATGAACTTAAACTGCAGCCAGAGAAATTCCATAAGAAAAAGCTCTCTAATGGTAAGGACCATGCAGCACTTAAACCAATTGCTCAGAGAGCTACACCAACTCCATCTTTGGAGGAACACACTTAAGAATAGATTAGCACACATCAGTCAGGAACAGTTTAGTCAGAATTGATTCCTGCACTGGGATGGGGTATGCAGTAGATGATGAGCTTTCTAAGACCCTTCCCAGCCCCTTTTGTTGTTTTGTAGAATGACAGATCTCTGTTGGAAAAACACCACCCTGACTGCCTCTCTTATGGACAGCAGATTCACAAAAAGGGAATGAGAAAGCAACAATCCCAGTGTTTTTCTTCTTCAGTATTAAAGTCCACAAAGGCAGTTGCAGGACTGACACCTTCCCCACATCATTAGAGGGCAGCCAGAGGAACAGGAGGAGCAGCCCTGCAGACATTGCTAGCAATAAATGCTTTCTGAGTCCACAGCTGCTAGGGACCTTACCCATTGTATTCCCATTGCTAACTGCCCTTCTCAGTCTTTTTAATTCTTACCTAAATCTGTTGCTTTAAATTTTCTCCTATTTTTTGTTACACAGTATGTTGAAGTTGCATTCAGAAAAAGTTAATACACAATGAACAGATGTTCTAAGGTTATCACAAACTCAGTGTTACAGCTGGTACTAAGCAACCTACTGCCTTGATGGAATAAAGATAACTACGTGACTTACCATTTATTAAAGACTCTATTAATGATTTACTAATGTTTTATTAACTATTTATCAATGCAACCTTTAAAAAAGCATGTCTTGTTTCACAGTATCTTTCTGGTTTCTGCATTTATACAAACCTGATCAAACTCTATCTGTTAGGAAGGCAGCAATGAATGAGGATCAGCTGCATTTTATGTGTGCGATGAATACTGAAATAAGAAACATCTCAACCCATTCCTTATCTTTGCATGGTAAATTGATATTCCTTTCCCTATTAGCAAGAAGGGAAAGGACAGACAAAAATTACATTCAATGAAAATGAATATAGAAATTACTTTAGAGGCCAACAGCAATTGATATAAACTTTACAATGTATGGTTTCCTTCCTTATTTTGTTAACGTTTGGAAATCCACAAAGAACTTCTCTTCTTCTGTAGAGCTTTCAACACTCCCTGACTCCCATACACTTCACACTTCTCAATATTTTTTCTCATACTGTAGCTTTTATGACTAATAACACTCACATTCTTTGCTTAGAGCATTTAGAAGACAATGAAAAAAACCCAGCAGATCATGATTGATGTACTTGTTACTCTAACCAGCCTTGTGTGTGTGTGAAGAAAAACAATGCTCCATTTACACTGAGAAGGTATCTCAGCTCAAGAGGCTGTTCTAGGGGGAGAGTGATGAAGCAACAGCACATGAAACCACCACTGAATTCCAATGTAACAAGTCTGACACAATCCTAAAAGTAGCCAGAGCCTATATAACAGTGTCTCTACACTGTCAAATGATTTATCTCCCTTCTGGGTCCTGGGTCTCCAGTGGTCCACACTGTGCATGTAATAGTTAATTCCCAAAACCCCAGGGTAAAATAGGTTGGATGCTTCTCACCAAGGTGGAACAGGATAATCTTCCTTAGGGTCCATCTCAGGGAGTCCAAGACAAACATACAGTGACCAGGAATAATGACACTAAAGTAACTCCTCTTCCAACTCAAGAGAGGCAGCAGGCATCTTCCTTACTTGCAGAATATTTGGGTTTGTTAAGAATAGGCCATAATGCTGCATGCAAGGAGAGCATGATCAAAGCTCTAAAGTTTTGCCAAGCACATGTAAGATGCTGGGCCATGAGAGGTATTCATATTTCCATGTAACTGTTCCTCTGGAGAGACCTATTGGTGGGTCAGGAACATGGAACTGCCAGGATGGGACAGACTTGAGGTCCCACTCATCTGGGATGCTGGTAGACAGTGGCTGGTGTGTCTTTCACAGAGCACTTAAAGAGTACCAGAACAATCATGAGGGCAAAATCCTGATCCTCAATACTTACTAATTCTCAGAGAGATCCTATCTGTTTAATACTGCACCCAGAACTGGATATTCAGTTAACAAAAGCTAACACCAGTTGTAAGAGTCCTAAAAGTTAATGATAGGTCCATAAATATTCAGGTACTTACAGTCATGCATACTAAACCAAATTCCAGAAAGCTAGGCATCCTTCATTTATCATTCCTAGACATTAGACTCCTAGGCTAATGACTTTATTTCCCAATACATAGTACCAAGGTCTTGTTGTGGACAGTATGACCAACACAGTACCTCTTGTTCTTGGCAGCTTCTCATCCCCACTGAGATGCACAGCCATATCCCACTGATTTTATTTATTCAAAACGATACTTGTTGGTAACCATCTCCAGGGATGGCACATCTAATTTTCATGAGGGCCCCAAGAGATAGGAATTATGCACTGAACTGTTAAATGCAACATCACATCCTGGCAGTCCAACAGTATAATATAAACAAAGGCACAATAAGTAATGAAAAACTAATTCTTTCAAAAGTTACTAATACCAACATATAATTTCATCTTTGCAATTTAAAAAACATTGGCAACATTTCTCCAAGTAAATAAGCAACTGTGTTTTGAAACTATTCACTGCTGGCACTTGTTTAAGGGAATCTGGTAATTTGTTCCATCCATCCTGAGCCTCACAAGCAAAAAAGCATGTCTTGAATTGCCTGTTTTCTTCTCTGAAACTTAGGGTTCACACCAAGAGGAGAGAAGAACTATAATTTACAGTTACAAAACAAGACTGCACCTACCCTGAGGCACTGCACTGTGCACATTTATACAATACATTACACCATCTCCTTTACATTGCCAGACACAATCATTTCACGCTTTTTTCATACATACAAGAGTGAACTATGCAGTCACACAACAAGACCTTACCCATGTAATTTGTTGCAAAATGCATTTAATTTCTGAAGTCACTTATGTCAATGTCATGAAAATAAAATCTCCAAATTCGGTATCAGGCAAAACTGCAGTAACTACAGAACTTCTTGTTCTGCAGGCTTAGCACAGAAACTGTTCAAGTTTTACGTTGTGCACCAGGTTTCAGACCCATGTAACCAGCTTATAACACAACCTGACAACAAGATGAAACAGTCTAAAAAATCATCAGGAATTTGACAGCATCAACTTGTGCCAGAAGACACCAGCTTTAGTCCTAAAACAGGAGCATCAATTATCTGCAACAGCATATGGAGGAAATTAACAAACCAGGTTAGGCAACTTATTTGAGTTTACAGCTGAGTTCTTTTGCATAAGCCATAATTTGCTTTCATTAAAATTGGACTCCAAGTTGTTACTCATCAAATACAAAGAAATAAAGCTACCACACTGCTGTACAATACATATTGAAATCTTTTACAAAAGCTGGGGGTTTTTTTTGCCTTCAAAATCAAGACTCTGCCAGATCTCTTTTATTCTGCTTACCGCACAAGCACTATTGCAGCATGGGTTTTCCTGAGTGGGTGTGCCACTTCTTTTTCATGTTGAGTGTTTCCCCCTTACATGGTCTCATCAGTACCTCCACTGTAATGCCATTAAAACAGTAGTCTGAAGCTAAGTCATAGTGAAAGGTAGAAAAGCTCAAACCTGCCCTTACAGAAGCTGTCTTTTTCCATCATTTCATTTTCTTCATCTATGTGATGCTCTCCCTAAGTGTCCCAGTTGAAAACTTGTCTCTGGTGTATGAGGAATGCACTGCCCCCTACAGAGTATGATTATCTTCTCAGTGCCTACATCAGAGACTATGACTGCTTTGAGGGCAAAGACTGTCTCATTTTTTGTCTTATGCAATGCCTCGGGCAGTGGTGGAACTTCTGAATATTAGCTGGAAACTGGGAACAGTGAATATTGGCTGGAAAATCCTGAGTTGACAACATAGCCAGCTTGATCAGCATTCAGCAGGCCCTGGATGAACAGAAAGCTTCAAACTGAAGCATGATCACTGGATCCTCTCATTTGGCACCCTGTTTATTTGGGGTTTTTTAAGGTTAAAAGCTTAGCATGTTTGCAAAACAAAAAAAATACTATGGGTTCTGGCCTGCAACAAGGAGGTAGAGTCCTTGCTGCCTCTCACTCAGCCCTTTAATTCTCTTCTCTTAGAGGAAGACCTAAGCAGCCACCTGAAACCCTACTGTGTGACCTGGCATTTATTGTAGTAACTTTAGCCTTTGGGGGAAAAAAAAAACCAAACCAATCCCCAAACATTTCAGTCTGGATTTCCTTTCCCTCACTTGTGTCTTGAAGCAGGTCTGTTTCTGCATCTGTGTGTCCTGTAAACCATGCCAACACTCCCCTTTGATCCACTCCTGCTAAACTAACAGGTGTAGAAAAAAATGGATGTATGTTATGGAAGATGTTTTGATACAACATGTACTTGTTCTGGCATGTCAGCCTTACCCAAATAAGCCAGCTTAAAGAGTAAAGAAAACTGAAGCCAAAACATGCTAAGGTCTTTTCTGATCTTCCTTAAGGTATGGAGGCATTGGAGTATTTCTGGTTGACAGATTCCCACTGTCACATGCGTGTAATTTGAGTCCTCATTTCCCAGCTTGTTTTTTCATAGAAAGCTAGTAAGTATGAGGTTGGAAACATTAAATACTCAGAACTGCCACGAAGACATACGACAGCTGAGGTTGCTTGGTCCCACACAGAGACCATGTCTGAAATCAGCATGTTCTGACTATACACCAGATTAATATACCCTCCTTCCATGGCTGCATTTTTTAAAGCCTTCTGACAGCAAACTACACAGAAACAAGCTAATTCCTAAAAGCTGGGCTGATAAAGGGCAAAGTCCATAACCTTCCTGTCTCCAAACACTGCATTACTTTTTTTCCCACAGGAAAACCAGTGAGTAGCACACAAAAGCCACAGGGCTGAAATGCCGCAAGTTCGGTGCTCCAGCATTTAAAAATCATGTATCTACATTACTAGACGATGACATGTATCATCTCAGTTTCTTCTAAATGGCCAAACAGGAATAGCAAACTGTTCATTAGTAATAGTTTATCAGGGGTCATGAGAGCAACCAGGAACAAACATGGAGCAAGCCCAAGAAAAGACCACCCAGTAGACCTAGGGTTGCTGGTAAGCTCTAAGCAGTTAGTGCTATTTGCAACTCCAGCTGGTGTCAAACACTGACAACTACCAGTTATCATACAAAGATGAACTGGAATAAACCTGCCAAAGAACCCCTTTTTTTTCCTTTTTTCATAACAAGTGCAATCTATTATTGTGTTACAAGTAATTACCAACAGCAGTTGTTGATCCCACTTTGCTGGATACAAAGGCTAGATGCAGTAACACGGCATTCTTTTTGAAGGGTTACTTATGTTGTAAGTGAAAGATGCTATAAAATGACAATGCTGCTGCAAAGGAGACAGAATGATACATTTAGTCAAATTCCCAGGCTAAATCTTTTCAAAGCACACAAGTAGTTCCTGCATCCTTTCAAACATGATAGCTTTCTTATAGGTTACATTGATCACAACAACTTCTTTTAGAAACACAGAATCAACCAGGTTGGAAAAGACCTTTAAGATCATCACCTCCAACCATTACCCCAGGACTGCCAAGTCCGATGCTAAATCATGTCACTGATGGTCTCATCTACACTTCCAGGGATGGTTATTCCGCCACTGCCTTGGGTAGCCTGTTCCAATACGTGATCATCCTCTCTGCAAACTGTTCCTAATATCCGTTCTAAACCTTCCCTGGCACAACTTGAGGCTGTTACCTTTTGTTTTTCTTTTGTCAGCTTACAAACCAGATTTTTATTGATGCAGTCAATGCACGAGTGACCTAAGCAGGGAGCAGGGTCAGGGGTGAAGCAGCAAGAATTCAAACAACCCAAGAGTCTCGTTTCTTAATCTGCTCTGGGTCTTTGACAGCGTTAAAATGTTCATGCTCTTTGATAACACCTTCTCCTCTCTATTAAGGCAGAAACTAGCTTTTCAGATGGAGCCAGAGGAAGAAGCACTGACACATTCAGGGTGCATTCTTGGGGGTGTTGATCAATGAGAAACTTAACATGAGCTGGCTTCAGTGTGCTCTCGCAGCCCAGAAAGCCAGCCTTATCCTGGGCTGCATCAAAAGGAGCGTGACCAGCAGGTCCAAGGAGGTGATCCTGCCCCTCTGCTCTGCTCTCATGAGACCTCACCTGGAGCATTGTGTGCAGTTCTGGTGTCCTCAACATAAAAAGGACATGGAGATGTTGGAACAAGTCCAGAGGAGGCCACGAGGATGATCAGGGGACTGGAGCATCTCCCATACGAAGACAGGCTGGGAAAGTTGGGACTGTGCAGCCTGGAGAAGAGAAGGCTGTGTGGAGACCTCATAGCAGCCTTCCAGTATCTGAAGGGAGCCTAAAAGGATGCTTGGGAGGGACTCTTTGTTAGGGACTTTAGTGACAGGACAAGGGGTAATGGGTTCAAACTTAAACAGGGGAGGTTTAGATTGGATATAAGGAAGAAATTTTTTACTGTAAGGGTGGTGAAGCACTGGAATGGGTTCCCAAGGAATTTGTGAGTGCTCCATCCCTGGCAGTGTTCAAGGCCAGGCTGGATGAAGCCTTGGGTGGCATGGTTTAGTGTGAGGTGTCCCTGCCCATGTCATGGGGGTTGGAACTAGATGATCTTAAGGTCCTTTCCAACTCTAACTATTCTGTGATCTTTTACATGATCTCATGGGAAGCTTCTACTACTAATGGGGGAGGGCTTGAGAAGGCACAGGAATGATGATGCGATATCCTCATGGCTTGCTGAGCATGTCCCAGCGATGGTGGCTCAACTAGTGTCATTTCTGGCGTTCTTCTGGCAATGACACCAAAAGCAACAGCTGCCAAGGAAAAAGTGGTGACAACTACTTTCACAGAAAGAAGCCTCCAGTGAATGCCTCTCTGTTGAACCTGCACTCTTTTTGTCTGAACTCAGGAACTGCAGGAGGCTGCTCTTCTGTGAGCACCAATTTTCATTGGATTGGTACAACACTCCTTTTTCAGGCAAACTGGCAGCTCAGACCTCTTATAGAAAAGTTTATGGGATCAGTAGGTTTGAAATTAAAAAATAAAGAAAAAAGTGAAAGGGGATTAATTGGCTTGATTAAAAAAAAAAAAAAACAAACAAAAAACATTACTACTGGGAATGTTCTCCTATAAATCAAACACCAGGGTTTTTTCTGAGTCTCAGAATATTTTTAAAGGTTACTGTACCTTGGGATACACAAACAGCATAATCTTTAGGAGGGTATACTCATGACAAAGAAATGAAAGCACTACAAAGCCCAAAGGGGCTTTTAACGCCTAGTGTTTGTGCAGCAAAATCCATCAGAATATCTCAAAGCATTCCTCACAAGACATCAACACCTGCCATTTTCCAATTTTACTCCAGAAGTGGAATTTGGTCCATGACTTAAACCACCTGCTCAACCAGCACCATATACAGAGAACATTATGCTGGCCTCCCCCTTTTTTTTCCAACCCATGCAAGCCTCTTAAGTCCACATGTGTCCATGTTCCTGTTTTGCCCTACAAAGTAGCAGTAGGTATTATTACCACCTCCCTCCAAACAGTATTTGCTTAGACATTGCACGGAAATTTTGGAATAGAAGTAATACTTGCTAAGAGCTGTAAACTGTTCAGAACAGGGCTTCCAGTGACACCCACAGCAGAGCCCTTGCCCTCAGAGGAGCCCTGGGAAGCAACACAGAAACACTTGCAGAAGGAGAATAAACACTGCATGCAGAATGTTGAATAAACGTAAATCTGGGTGCTTAGGTCTGAACTTCAAATTCATGTCTTTTATCTCTTGCCTCTAAACAATGGTCAACAAACACCTCAATGCCTTGAACTAATAAAACCATTTTCCCTTTCTAATGGTACAGCCTGACATTTCCTTCAGCTGAATTCTGCAAGGCTGTGTGCACATATGACTGCTTTTAAATCATACAGAAACGTGAGAAATTCCTTGGGAAGAAAAAAATAAAGGGCAGAAAAGAGGCAAAAAAAATCCAAAAAGCATTCTGGTCAGATTTTCTAGCTATCCAAAGAGATTGTTACACAGCTGACATAAATCAACATGGCAGGAGCTACAGGCTAATTAAACAAATGTGACAACTTCACTGTGACAATCTGAAAATGCTCAAAGTGCCTCTCATCCTCAGTGTGCATTCTTTTCAAATACGTATTAAACCCCATGGATTGTATTAGGAAATTGAAAGGAACTTACATATTCAATAAAAAACACAATTATAAGCACAATTTGGAATATATAGCTAAAATAGATTGGAAGTTCATAAGGTTTCTCAGACCATTAAGTTCAATGACATGCTTTCTTTAAAGAAATGTTAGAAATTTTCTATAGCAATAGATAAACCACAGTATGTAGTATAATTTTAAATATCTGATTTGAGCCTTGCTTTTGCACAATTGTAACACCAATAATTCCAGCTGAAAACCTCAATATATTTTGCTTGCAACTAATGGCAGTGTGGACAAGGTTCTATTTTGCCGCTTCATGGAAGGAGACCCTGTGGAGCAAAGGGATATCTCCAAAGTGATACAGGAAGATTAAGCGTAGGATGTTTTATCTGAGCTTGTGTATTCAAACATTTACCAAGAGGATGTTCAAAGAGCTGGGAAGATGTACCCTATCATTCTTTTACTGGCAGGAGTGAAGTGGTGTGTTCTGAAGACTCTTGACAGCTGAAACAATCTCCACAGTTAAGGAAGACACCTTCAGAAGCAGCTCCACTGACTGTGCTGACAGTCTTAAAGCCCGCAGATCAATGGCAAGGAAGTAAAGACAGAAACTGCTCCTTCAAAAAGCCGGCTTCCAGAACTACTCTCCCTACAGACTGTGGAATAACTTGAACTTAAGACAGATGATGACTGCAAGACTGCCTTCCCGTGCCAGGCAGCTTCCCCAAACCCCATGGAGGCTGGCAAGGCTGACAGTGTCACCATATGACTCCTCCAAAGAAAAAGTCTACCTGCTTGTCCAGGGGGTCTCCCAGGAAAAAATACTTCTTGGCCTGTAACTCAGCTGGTAGCTGGTGTCTGTATTCTTGCATTAAGAAGAAGACATTGGGAGTGACTTGGGTTAAATTTAGACTGCAGCACATGTAGAAAACAGCACTAAATATTCCTGATACCTGCTGAAACAGAACACTACCACCCATAACCTCTGAGAGCAACAACGAGGTTCAAGCTTCTAACTTCAGTTTTACTCCAGATATCATCTTTGTCCTGCCTTATTTTCCTTCTAAGAGCACAAAAGCAGTGAAGCATCAATGGTTGCATCATGGTGAGTATATTTAAATCAGTGAAACTGAGCACGCCTCAAGTATCTGGCCCCTTTTTTGTATTTTGTTTTTGAATTTCTCTAGTTCTTTCCTTACGTGTTTTCCAACCATCAGCCACCGTTTTCAAGTTTGGATCGTCATGGCCAGCTGCAACTTCCAAAGAGAATTTCAAAGGGGAGAGCTCTTGAAACTCTTTCTGAAGATTCATTCAGTTACATCCTCCAGCCCCACCCTTCCCCTGGCCACTGCAAGTCTGTTTTCTCCTAGCTCTGTTTCTCTTGACTAACCACACATGGCCGATCTACCCTTCATGGGCCCCACCAGCTTCTTCAGCAGTGTTGACACACAGGGAGGCTTCCTACCAGGACTTACAACCCACAAAACTTACCCCCAGGGCTGCAAAAATGGAACCCTTCCCTTTTTCGTGATAAAGAGCCACAGAAGATGCTATAGGCTTTGTCATTTCAAACCAGAATTGTTTCTAAAGTATACATTCATTTCAGAAAGCCTAACTTGATTTTAATATGTTTTCAATGTCTTCATTCTGTGCCTAAAGCAATTTGTTACGTAGAGTACACATTATTAATCTACTTAAATGAAAGGTAACATTGCTAGCAGTTTAAACACTCAATGCACATATTTAACAATGTTTCATTCTGACAGGACAAGATGAAATAACAGAAATGATTAATCTGAGACCAAAGCAATATTCTACTACCTGTATTTCAAAATAGGGCTAGATTTTAATACTTTGGCAGTAAGATGTTGAAGCGAGGTACAGGAGCTTCAGATGGCTTTTTCTGCTTGACCCACACTGCACACTGTGCCAGTAGTTGCTGTTCCTGGTCATTTTGGAATCAGCAGCAGGACTCCAGGACAGGCACACAACAAGCTCTGCAGTTCTTACCCATGTTTTTATACAACATAAATCTGTGCAGTGTCCTTAAGGGAGGATACCTGGTACAGCTACAACCTAACACTGTAACAGTGTAGAAGCATTCAAAATTTCCCATCCAGTTCAGCACCCTCAGCCTTGTTTGTTCATGGGAGCATACAAAAGGTCAAAGTGCATGTGACATCCCAGATTCCCTGGGTCTGTTTTCTCTTGCACTTTCACTCAAAGATAAGGGAGCTACTCTTTATTTACAATGATGAAAAGGGACGGGAAGTCAGGTCCCATGAGTCTGCAAATCTGGAGTAGGAATCTTAATTTTATGATACTGTCCACTCAAGACCCCATGAGCTCATCTTCCCACATTTTTTTTGTCTCTTCCACTTCAGTTATTTCTGGAACTACAAAACTTAGAATTTTTGGGTTTGTTTTTTTTTTTTTTTTT
>NDXB01015045.1:26657-82421 GCA_002631895.1 Agapornis roseicollis | reverse complement strand
TTTTAAAAAAAAAAAAAAAAAAAAATTATTTAACAAAAAAAAAAAAAAAAAAAAAAAAAAAAAAAAAGAGAGAAAAAAAAGGAGAGATTAGGAATTGCAAACCTCTACAATTACAAAGCCCATTAATCAACTTCAGCTTGAAAAAAGAGCTCTGTAAAATCAGAGGTCACAGATCTTAACATGGTACCTCTTCCTTGTAAAGTCTAGGAAAAAAAACCTAGAAGAATTACTGTGTCTTTCAGAGGGGTGAAATTGAATTAAGTCACTTAATCCCCTAACTGAAAAAGAGACAAAAGAGCAAAATTCAAATCATAAAATGATCTCTCTCAAGGGAGAGGGAGACAGACAGGGCTGGGGCAAGGCAGGCAGCAGCACCTTTCTTCCTGCACTTTGGGGTGCACGGTTCAGGAGTGGACGTGGCCCACAACAGAAATTGCCAGTAGTTGTCAGTGGTTTGGTTGGTCAAACCGCACATTATTACAGCCCCATCTGTCTACCTTCAGGACCTGTCTTGTAATCCCTCTTGTTTACCTCTGCAACATCCCTGACAGGATGGAAATGTTAATAGCCTAGTTTTTACATGGGGAAACTTCCATCAGGGAGCAGAGGGCCACACTCCCAAAGGCTCTTCAGGATCTACATAGATGGCCACGAAAGGTTGGAAAGGATGTCAGAGCTAGAAACTTAATCCGCATTCTCAAAGCACAAATCGCTGCTGAAACCAAGGGTCATCTTTTCATCTGGAGTAGATATCCTGAATCTCCTGACACAGGTCTTCCATGGGGAGCCTGAAGACTGGATCTGGACCACTGCTGGGCATCACATTCTTTTATTTTCTCTTCATTGCCTATCAAGTACAATATGATACTCAGCATGCAGCCAGAACACATTTTCCACTAGCTCATTCCACATTATAAATTTGAGAAGAACAAAGTCACTAACAAAACTGAGGTACTTCTACTTCCATGTGTGCTTCAGCCACCATATGAAGTTGAAAGCGTAATTTAGCTGCCACTAAAGGCAACCAGTTGGGACTGGGACTTGCTGGGCCTTTGATGGGCAGCCTCAGAAGTGGTTCTGTGATCTGCTACTTTCTCACCTAGCTGTACATATGAGATCCCACACTCACTGCTCTGTGCCAACCCTGTACATGGCACATGTGGTCTCATGTGCTCAATATAGCTTCTGACTACACCTGTGGCTGACAGGTTTTCTCCATGCCTGGATGGCAAGGCTGGGCACATGGGAGTGCCTCCAGGCATCTACACCCAGCCATCTAGAAAGATCTGCTGGTTTATACCCCTCTTCCAGTTGTCCATTACATGCTCTTGTGAGACAGATCACCAGAGACATGGAAACCTGCTACATCCCTGCTCTGTCCACCCCAAGTTTAACAGCCTACTGGGACCAGCTGCAGGGACTCTGCCGTTCATCCCCATCCTCTGCTGTCATCATCAGCAGAGTCCTGCACTGATCATAGCAGGCTTCAGAAGGAAGCCTAGGACATTCTGACTGTTGACTTAAATTGCAGCCATGGCGTAGGAAATTGTATCACCTCCTTTTGATTAGAAAAAGGACATTTCTGACTCCTATGATTTATATGCACTGTTCCCACATTAAAACTGGCACCTGGATGATTGATCCCTGAAATTCACTATATCACATTCCCTTTTGATGCTGTTTACTGAAGACAACTGCTTTCCCCAGCTAACAAGTCATTCATTACAACTATAGTAAAGAACCATTTTGACATACATAAACAGGGGAAGAAGACATTTAAAATGTACCAAGTATTTCAAATAGTCTTGCAACATTTTCTTTGCTTTTGCTCCCTTAGTGTTCTATAGGTACTAAACCCCTGTTCACTTTGAGGGTTAAAACTAGACTTCATTTATTAGCATGCATTCATTGCATCTGGGTGCACATGCAGATGTATCCTCCTCTGTTACTGCAGGTCTGCAAATGCATGCTTGCCTGCTGGTTCAACATACTTCTGCAGCAACACTGGCAACCTATAACATCAACAGCATCCCGAGGTAACGTGTGCGCACATAACAGGGGCAAGTTTCCCGAACTGCTTAAGTCTGGATTGCAGTGAATATTGAGAAGCTCATTTTGTAAATAAGAACAAGTCCATGTATTTGCAAGCAAGCTGACAAAATTGTTACACATGATTTCAGGTCTGCACCAGTTGCTCCTAGTTGTAAGCACATGGCCAGCACAAATTCCCACTGAAATTTTATACCCTCTACACTGAACCCCAGGAAGTTCACTGTCAATCCAAGGAAGTAGCTCTGACAGATGAGAGATAACCCACGAGAACAAAAACCTAATCCATATAGGGACTGCTGGGTTGCAAACCTGACCCCAGACAAATCTCACTGCCAACAGGGGACGTCAAAATCGGGGTGTCAGAGGAAAAGCCTATCTTAAATTAATGCAGATTTACATGTACACAGTTTGTGCACAGGCCCCTTTATTATATGATCTTGTTACAATTAAGCCATGCTCAGTTTGGAATGGTTTTAATTTTCTTTATTAAGCCACTGACCAGAGCTCCTGGAAATAGAAATAACCAAGTGTTTAACAAAACCATGAATGATGAGCAACTGTATCTCAGGTGAAGAAGGAAGAAGACTGTAGGTCAGTCTACGAGTGAGAGAATTAAGGTAACTCCACCTAAGGGTAGGAGAGAAATATGTCCTGGAGAGACTCACAAAGATTAAGAGCTTTAAAACCCCAGGAATGTGTGTAAATCCTGACTGCGACAAGCTGACAGATGCAGAGTATGAGGTGAACTAACCTTACTTGCTAAGGAGCATCCTGGGTCTACCACTTGCCTGTGTGGTTTTAATACAGACCCACTAAAATGTTATTATTTACCTACAGTATTACAGACAGCCATATAACTCTTCTCCCTGAAAAATGAAATAGCAGCACTACAGTTATACAGAAGATACAAAAAGCAAAGGGTATTACTCACCCGTAATATGTCTTCCACACAGCTGGAGTCATTGGGAACCTAGGTGTAAAGAAAGAAAGAAAGAAATATTTAGTCAGGTGCTGGATGCAAAGTTCAGTGACTATAGCCACAGAGGTAAACAGATAACAAGCCTCTGTTTGAAGACTGCTGTACCCATGCTTGCTGCCTACCAGATTTTCCAGTTCAGATCAACATAAATCATCAGCAAAATCCATTTTGTCAAAAGTTGGGTTTTTTCTTCCGCACTGCTTTGTGCTACTAAGAACACTTCTGAAGCAATAAAGGACTCTGATTTCCTCACAGCTGAGGACTGGCACTGGAATTGCCTGAAACTTCTGTATTGAAGAAGATCCCACTGCTACTGCTATCAGCAGCCTTCAAAGAGAAGGCAAGGTTTGGTTTAACTTGCTGCACACTGCAGAGAAGGACAGAGGTGATAACAGTTAGGAGAAAGCTGCTATCATCAACTATCTTATCCTACAGCTTAATAGGCTAACAGCCAAGGCAACTCTTAAAACTTAAATACATACTGTAGTAAAATACTGGTTGGACTGTAAGGGTGGCTGCTGATTTTGTTGTCTCTCACTTCATCAGCCTGTTGCAGGTTAAGTATCCTCTGAAGACTGAACAGCAGAGGGGAATCCACCTCAAGAGGCTTGATAGATACTCCTTCTCCCCTTAGAAAGTTGCAATATATCTATGCGCACAACCATACCCAAGCACACACAGAGTGGTGCCCTTAATGTCTTCCAATTGAAAATACTCATTTTTAAATGGTTCTTATAGCACGTGCCACAGTCCCTCATTCCAAGGACGTGAAAGGGCTCAAAACCTCTAACTACTGTGAACAATTACATAAACAACAGGTGGACCTGTGTGTACAACCATTTTATAGCACTTGTTGGTAGTTGTGATGGGCTCTTATCACAGGAGTACAGCAGAGGAGAAGAAACAGTATTTAGGAAGGTACCAAAAACCAGGTAAGCACTTCATGAATATTCAGTGACACTCTTCTGCCTGACACTTCACTGTAGTGGCCTTGGTAACTAGTTTGGTAAAAGACACCCATGACTAAACTTAATCCCTGCCATCCTAATCTGCTATAGAGCTTGACCAAAAGCACCGACCATGGCTTTCCTCCCATATTTCAGCCAACACTAAGCTTCAAGAATAAATCCACACAGCTACAAAAGCCGAAGACCAGAATGACCTATTCGATCATCAAGTTCATGCTCTGCTAAAGTAGCACATTTTCCCTGTTTCTTCTTGTACTATCACTAGTGNCGATCTAATAAATCCACACAGCTACAAAAGCCGAAGAGCAGAATGACCTATTCGATCATCAAGTTCATGCTCTGCTAAAGTAGCACATTTTCCCTGTTTCTTCTTGTACTATCACTAGTGTGACATAGAAACTGTAGGGAAATGGGTCTCCCATCCCTTCCATGAATAAAATATGGACCAATGCTGTAAACTGTTCAGCCCTTTTTTGTGATAATTGTTAAAATTTTGCTTTCAGTGACACCTCAGCCTTTTGGCAGAGTTCTTCCCACTACTCGTTTCTTCCCTTCATATTTACACCATGCACAGACATGCAGAATTTCACTTCACTTTTCTCAAATGATGAATGTTGAACTTTTGCCTTCTTTCCTGATACACATTTTCCATTCCTGTGGCTTATTTCATCACTGTTCTCTGAATTTCCAACAGTTCATCAATATCTTGGTAAAGAAGTACTCAAGTGAATATGAGTACACTGCAGGGATATTAGTGATTTTTATCTCCTTCAGCAACTATAGATTATAAATTTCTTTTCCATAGCATCACTTAAAAATACTCAACTGGCCAGAAAAAAGAGCCTTAACTTTTGCCCCTAGTTTCTACTCTGCTCAAATTCCACCCAACAAACCTAACTTGAGAACTTTCAGTGGATGGTCAGCATTAACTGCAACAGGCACGCAGCCCACCCTCATACCACACAACTTGATGTTCCAGTACTTCATTGGCCTTCCTTCATCCACTAGCGTTTCACTTAAATCACTTTTTTCCCTCTCAGTACCTGTAAGTTCCTTGCTAATTCCTGTTTTCCATTCCCCATACTAACTCTCCATTCAGTGAGGAATAGTTAACTTTAAGACCAGCAAGCACCAATATTACTACAGTGCAGTGGGACAGTGGGAGTACATATGTCTCTAATCCACTCCTGATTTTTTTCATTGAAAAATTAGCATGTTGGAATATGAGAAAACAAAACAAATTACTCCCCCCATCAGCTTGCACACCAACCACAAAACCTTCCACAGCAGTAACAGGAGCAGCCCAAAATCCAGCCGAGTGAGTCAAGACTGGGAAGAGTGACAGCAGCAGAGATACAGCAGTCCTCTCTTTATTTAACACCCCTCCCTACAATTACACATGCCATTTTCAATGCTTAACCAAGATACCATGTGTATTCTTTTGTTCAGAAATGTCTTAATTGTCATAATCCTGTTCCTGACTGTTAACACAGGGCAGAGCATGTTTTAACTTGTTTCACAGTCTTCTCACAATTCACAGCCCTGTTTAAGTTTATGTTACTTCAGAACTAATGATGATAATAACAATAAACATACCATTTTACTTTAATAAAGCCCACTATATATTATGCAATCACAACTAGCTTCTGATGGCACTTGCTAATAACTTTAAATGCTTATGCATCAATTTAACTGCGTTAATGGCAAAGAAGATTTTAATGGCTTGACAGAACTTTTGTTCCCTTTGGCATTGCTTTGTTTTGAATCACTGGTATTAAAGTAATGCAAGATGTCAAAGTGCTGTGATTGTCATCTAGGGAGATCCAAATAGGAGCTATCACAAAGAGGAAAACGTTTAGATTGATGCAGACATTTAAAGAATTATTATTACAACATAGCTATCGAGAGAAGATCAATGTAAGAGTCTTTCTGTACATTACTATTAGTGGATTTCTAAAGAAATGAGACCATTTTTCTAAATTCATGCTACAATTACACATTCTAATGAGACTTGAAAGGCACAGATCTATTAGAGACTTGGTTTATCCTGGAAAGAAAACAAGAAAAGAAAAAGAAAAAAGCAACCTTTCAACCTTTCAGAGTGTGAATCAAAATTTGGAAGTTTAATTGTCCATAGACACTTGCATTCAGCTAACAAGTGCAAGCAGTCCCCCATGGCACACCATAGCATCCATGCAGATTCATCGGGACAGAATGAAACAGAGCACATACAATATTAACCACCTTCTCCAGTGCTAGTGCTATAATAAATTGTTATTAGAATTGCCATTAATAAGATGCCATGCTCCTCCTGTAGTTTAGCCGAGATGGGACACCCATCCATACTACTACTTTCCTAATCTAATAAAAATGGAGTGGTTTAGGACCTAGTGTGTGATTCTCCACCCTTCTCCTCTTCAGATTTCATCAGTAACCTCCTAAAAAGGAGGTCACAGCTTGCATTTGTGCATGCTTTTGGTGCTTTTCTTCCTTTGTGAGCAGCATAGTCTAACTCAACCAAAAGGACAGATTCCAGAAATTTGGCTTCCATAAGACTGAGTTCTTGCATTTCACATCATGAGCTCTTCTCTCAGACGGCAGTGCATTTGTGAATCCTAGACAGAAGTGAATATTACCTAAGCCGCAGACAGACATCCTGAGGTAATAAAACTTCAATCAAAACAAAACCAATTCAGAACAGCTACATGCTACACTGAACTCATCTTCTAGTTTCATTTTAATCTGGCGAAGCTCTTTTGCATCAGAACACTTCATGTTTACTTTTAAAAGCTGCTTGCTAAAAAAAGGGACAGGTCAGATGATCAAAATATTCCACCTAATACAAGTCAGTGTTATAAGGGTCTCTTCATGTTTCAGACTCACAAAAGAACAGAACTTAAATGATGTGGAACCAAAGGTTTAATGTATGGCTTGGATGGCTCAGGGCTAAACTTTAAAGGGAGGGAAAGAGGTCAGAAATCTAAGAGTAAGGGAATAGTAGCCTTTAATGTTATGCAGATCAAATGACATTGGGTGAATGGTTATAATATCTGATGAGTCGTGTTTATCTAACCTTCCATTTATTCGTTCAACAGTTCCTTGACCACTCTTACCTCCTGGACAATTTATAACCTGGATGAGATCAGATTTTGGTTTTGCAGCACAGAAAAATCATGTAAGTTTCTTTTCCCTGTAATTTACATCCAACAGCAGGCATTTCTCAGGAAGGATAGCAACAAAACCTTCCAACAGACTTGTCAGAATAGTTCTGAAAATTCAAATGTAGAGTCAGAAAGCAGAAATACACGATGAATAATGTCTTTGTCAGAACTGACCAACTACATTCTCATCTGGATAAACTGTGAATAATCCCTCTGGCTTTACTGATGCACATTTGGCATTCAACAAGTAATCACTTCTTCCTATCTTTATTTCACTGGAAAGATAAATGTAGCATGTTAAATGAATGTAGGAAACCCACTCTGATTTTTTGCATATGAGCACCTGTGTGCTTACACATCAAGAGCTCAGCTTTCATTGTCACCTCCTTTATCAAGGAATCTATTTTGACTCTGGGGAGGTGAAGCTCATACTACTGTTTACGCCTTCGAACACGAATTGATTTTTCACTTGCTAGCATGAAAAGATCATGTGCATGAACCTTGATTGATCATTTCCAGCATGCACTACACGATTATAAGAGGAAAACACTTAGGAAACCAGAAGCAGACTGTCCTGGGTTCAGCTGTTTCTCCTTAATAGCTGGTGCAGTGCTGTGTTTTCAACGTTAGCCTGAGAACAACGCTGATAACACACTGATGTTTAGTTGTGCTAAACAATGTTTACTTCGATTAAGGAGTTTTCAGTCTCATACTCTGCCAGTGAGGAGAGGTATGGGAAGCCAGGAGGAGGCAGAGACAGGACACCTGCCCCAAATTAGCCAAAGGGGCATTCCATACCACAGCACGTCATGCCCAGTATAGAAACTGGGGGGAGTTACCCTGAAGGCCCAGATCACTGCTTGAGTCCAGCTGGGTATCAGTGGCGGGTGGTGAGCAATTGTATTCTCTCTCCTTGTTGTTTCCCTTATCATTATTGTCACTGGTGGTAGCAGTAGTATCTCAACCTGTGGGATTTACATTCTTTTGATTCTCCTCCCAACCCCTCTGGGAGTGGAGTGGGGAAGAAGAGGGGTGAGTGAGTGTGCATCTGTATGGTTCTGAGTTACCGGCTGGGCATAAACCACAATACAGCCAAGCTAGGACCATCGGCAGAAGCGTCATCCTATGAATGCCTTCAGCTCCTGCCAGGCTTCCTATTAACAGAGGTTCCAGCAGGGTTTCCATATATAAGACATTCAACTATATGACCTTTGAACATAATTCCAACCTATGTGATTCAATTTTTGCAGTACACTTGCTACAAATCTAAGATGCAATACTTTAGCTGCACCTGAATGGAGGACAGTTATGCTTCCCAACATCAGTTCCTCTTTGATGACCATTAGTATGTCCTTACACACTCAGGCTTCATTTCCAGTCCTCAGTCATTTCTACATCTTTTCTCGACCTGCTGCATTTCAGACTGCAGCCCACCTCTCAGGTGCCACCTGACTACACATTTCTCCTCCTGAGGCTGTTTTACATGTATTTGAGGTACACCACCACTCAGGGCCCTCCTTGGGTTATTTCACAGTTCATGCTGTTGTCTCTTTCTTAGCTCTCTAGTACTTCATCCCCAAAGGGTCATTCATGTAAAAGACACCTGAAATAGATGTCAAACTAATCTCAATAGCTGGAAGGATCTTGGCTCTTCTTTACTAACTTTGGTGCAAGCATGTAAGAATGGGAGCAGCAAAACAGCAAGGCATGAATATTGCAACCTGAGTGTTGTTTCTTTTTTAGTGATGTATTTGATATTCATGAGATTATCACCACCATAATTAGCACTGTATGTTTGGGCTCTGGAAGTCAAACGTGGTATTAAAAAAAAAAACCAACAAAACAACCCCAAAAAAACAAGTTAAATTTTTCCCTTGCTATTCAAATACATATATGCATTTTTCACATGGTTATTAATTCTCAAGGGAGCCATTTGTAGGCCCCAAATAACGTACATCCACTGTTTTCTTTTAGTACCTCCACCATCCTTGAACCAGAATTCTATGAGAAGATTACATTTCCCATTATTTCAACCCCAAAAATATCTCCTGAGCCTTGTGAAAATATATACTATATATATATAATTAAGAGAAAATGAAAATCTTTTGCCTAAAACAAAGTAGAGCTACTCCACTGCTCCCCCTCAATTCAACACTGCAGAAGCACCTGTGTCAAATACACATTTAGTGGAGAACCTGAAAACAGGGAAAAGTTTAAGGACTGGGTCAAGTTAATTTATATGTTAAGCTAGGACAGCCTGGGCTGGGGTCACTGCTACTTTTCCAGTGGTGGATGGAGAAGTTTATGCTTCTTCCCTTGAGTAAAGCACATTAGCAAGGAAAAACAACTTACTAGTGTGGTCCAAAACATGACTAAACTAGACTCCTGCTGACTTTAGCAAACTTGCCAAAAGGTCTCTAGTTCAGAAGCCAAAACTGCCACAATGGGTACCTTTAGTTTCATACAAAAGGCAATGTCTCCAATATGCTCCTCTCCAGTCACCTGGAGCCAGACAGAATGGTGCCGTTACACCAGGCTGGGACACTTGGGTGCTAGCCCACAAATCAGAAGGAATTATAGTTTGATTTCTCTACAAGGAACTCAGCTTACAATGACTTCTCAGTCAGACCAACCCCAACTGCAAGGACAATGGTTTTTCACTAGCATTTAGTTCTGCTACAGCAACTTTTAAACTAGACTGACCTGGATGTGACAATTACGTTTTTCTTGTACTTCCCAGTGCATGTTGTATTTATCCCATGTTTTCTTTTTCATTTCTTTGATGTTTTCTTCTAACAACACCATTTCAATGTTGATCAGCATGAAATAGTCTCCATGAAAGCACAATATGCTGATGTTCAATTTGAACTCAATGGTTCTTCATTATTTTCATGCAGTAAATTGCCTAACTCTATTAGAGAGAGAAGCCTGATAAAGTGATCTCTCACTTCAAGGTCTCCTGGGAGCTTTTAATGTAGGTAAGGCTGCATATTTTTCTTCTGGAATATTCTGAAATAGTATTTTAGAAGCTCACCATGATGATACAGAGTAACTGCAACCTGCCCCTAACAAAAGTGTTCTTCGCAGTCCTTCATTTGTGACCAAAACACTGGCTTGCATAAAAGCTCTCACAACCATTTAAAACTGACAAAGAGAAAGGAATTTTAGAAATTAACATTTTCTTTTTTTTCATTTTTCTTTTATTTCTTCCTTTCTGTCCCTCCTCCTCCAATGACTGCAATGACTTATATAAATTAAGTCCATTTTCTTATATGCCTTGGTATTTTCATCTTATTCTGGACGAGGTTACCTTATACATTTCTATTAAACTGATTATAAAAGGCATCCTGACCTAAAATGCCACCATGTACTTGTCCATCTGAAACATCAAAGCCTGACTAGCAGACTATGCAACCATCTAGTGCGATGAGATATATGGTACAGCAGAAATAAGGATCAAGTGTCCGTTTCTTGTCTTACTTTTAGCAGTGTGAATGAAATCTAACTCCTCTGAAGACAGTGAAGCACTTTAAGTATAAAAGAGTGTGATGAGATCTTGGCTTCCAAGTCTACTTCTCCTCAGTTAGAGGGAGGTAAATTAGCCACCATATTTATTCTCTCTCTAACCCTTTGAGTAGAACCTCTTGGAAATCATTCCAAATCCCTTTACTGTACAGACATAGCCAATTTAATACAACTTGGAACTGGATTTCCTTCAAATCTATTTCACATGAGTGGAATTCGGTGTCTGCTCCCAGCCCATGGCAGCACCAGGGCAAGCAGTGTCAGGCAGGGCTTGTTTAATTTCCTGCTAAAAGAGTAGCAATGTAGACAGGTCAGGGTGTTGTAACAACTAAAACTCCACTGATGTCAGTAAAGTTGCATCAGTATAACCTGGAACATTATGTGACCTCAAGAATTCAGACTGTATAACGTTTCCTGTGCGGTTTTAGAGAGGAACCTTTTCAAGCATCTATTTGCATCTGACAACACCTTTACTGTAGGTACAAGAATACAGTGGGTGACTGCTGGTTGTCTGCTCCACTTCTTTTTTTTTTTTTGAAGCAGGTATGAATGTCCTCACTGAAAAATGTACTCCTGGGTATAATTTGTACAATAGTTTACACAGCTGCAAGGCCAATGCTGGGACCCAAATTAATTGCTCAGAGCTTGTTTGCAAATTAGTTGCTTTCATACGTCCCTCTAACACAGCCGCCACTTGCAGTCCGTGTTCTCAGATTGTCTTCAAAATAGAGGGCCAGAATTCAAAGGGCAAGGCCACGTTCTTGCCAACGGGAAAGAAAACAAATGTATTCTGAAATATCTTAGGGTTTAAATACCAACACTACCTGTTAGCATAACTACTCCACACAAATACATTTTTTTACATAAGCTTCAATCAAATAAATTAAATTCCTATATGAAATAAAAGCAATTTTCATTTTATTAATAATTTAAAATAATGATTATGTCTTTATTGGGACTGGATCCAAATTCAGACTACATTAAGAGCCAGATCTTGTGCTCATTAAATAGTAAGACACACTATAATCTCAACTGCCACTGATTGTCATGGTTATCATACAAAAGGAGAGCTAAAATAACACTTTTTGGACAGTATGGAACTTAGAACAAAGAAAATCTGAGTTTGAATGGGATTTTTATGGCCTCTCTTTTAGTTACATTTCTAATTAAAATGCTTTGATCTATTAATGCCAAGGGACGCTGCTAAATGTATTCAATGCAGAAATCACATACTTTTCCTTCAGCTCCCAAAATCTCTTAGATCTGGGTGCACTTATGCTGCATGCAGTTAAACCCCTCACTAAAATGAAAAGATATCTAAGAATAACTCACTTCCATTAGATTTATAAATCACATTAATTAATTCTACATCTCCAGTGGTGTAGAGACCAAACTCTAATGCGAGATCTAATTAAAGAAAAGGGGGGGGAAAAAAATTGGAATTGAAACACAGAAGTAACTGTTTAGCCTCAAATTAATGAGGCGCTATGCTAAGCAAGAATGTCCATAAATCCCTAATGAGGATTTTAAACACATTAAAACTTCCTAATACAAAGTGTTTGCCTTCCTTTTATCCAATAACAAATAAGCCAATAATTTGCTGCTTCTAAATGACACTATTAACTGTCATGGCATGTTTTATTTGACAAACCCTCCATTCAAATACTGTAAAACCAATTAATTTGCCTGCTGTGAAATGTGTTTCTTGATAGCTTTTATGTGATTTTTCTTCTCAAAGAAATGTAAATAGGAAGTCAATGTAGGTGCCTGATTTTGCTTAAAAATACCCTGCAATAACTATAGATTTTCTAGTCAGTTTGCATTTCAAATGAATTGAAAGATAACCTCCATTTTCAGGTCATCAATCACATAATGGTCTCTTGATAAGTAAACAGTTACAGAGTAATAGTTTTATTACTAGGGAAATGGTCCCATACTTGAGCCCTGATAGTTACAAAATTACCACTTTGTTCTGTTATAAATAATGGGTTGTACTCGGGTGCTTGGCCTCTCGCCCTCCCAGGCAGCCAGCAAGGTCCGCACTGCATGGCCATAGAATGCCTTCTGCTCCTGCACCGCATTTACTCCCCACATCTTCTGAATGTGAGGATGGGGACATGTCACCTTTTGGGTTTTGGTCAGAAAAATCTGTAGGACAAATAAAAGATAATTCTGTGGTTTCAGTGGTCCCCTGGGCCCCACTTAGTAGATCTCAGCTGAGAAAAGAAAGAGCATGTTATTACTGCCTCACAATGAAGCTGTATCTGAATCTCCAAAGCTTTTCCAAGATCTTCTCATCAGGAAGACCAGCTTACTAAAAAGTACATATTTTATACTTCAGAAATACACTTTTTTCCCAGTCTGCACCCACTATGTGAACTGAACTGCGCTGTAAATTGAAGGCAAAGTAGAGGATAATGCATGGCATGCCATACTTTATGGGGCCTAACTGAATGCCAATTAATCTTTACAACATATGTACAGTTCTATCAGCTCCTGTATTGCATCATGATCACATGGAGACTGTGGTTTGTTTGCCTTAAGATGTGAACACAACTTGACAAAAACCCATGGCACACCACATATACACACACAGAGAAGGAACAGGGAATTAAATAAAACAAAGATGCCTACCAGTGTGAAAAAGGACATAACTGCTCATTTATTTAATCATCTGCAATAGATTACCAACCAGAACTGGGTAATTTATGTAGCATGCCATGACAGCTGATTTCCAATTTGCACTATCTTGTACGTGTGTTTCTCACTAAAAAAAAAGCAAAGATCTGCAACCTCACTCAGGAGGGCAGTGCCAAGGCTGCCTGACATGAGAAGAACTGAGACTAGGACAAATCAAAGGCAGTCACACTGCTCTTCAGCTCTGATAGCCACTGTCCCTGTGGTTAACCCCTTCATCAGCACGCATCATGGAGACACATGGCCCCATACACCAATACGCTCCTTTTTCCCCAACAGAAATTCCTGATACTATTGCCAGAAATTTTTGCCGCAGTGACATTTCCATATGGATGTCTGGAGAAGCAATTTATATTTAAATATTATTATCATATAAAATTATATGAGGGTGTACCCAAAGAAGAGAAAAAAATGCATTCGGCAAATAACTTTATTTTACACAATCTTATTTAATGAGCTTAAGAGCTGAATTGCAGCAGTTTCAAAAAGTAAACTGAAGAGACCCCATATCTTGCCTGAACAGTGAAAAAAATTCTTTTTATTCACTCTCAATTAATAAAAATTCCCAAATTAAACTTTAAAAAATACTTGAGTGAGAACTATGCTTGACACAATCAAGCATCAAGAAATCAATTTCATGATGGATAAAAGCTTTTGAGCTTAAGATACTGCACAGTGTAACCTGTATTTTGCTCAGTGTGCAATTCAGTGCTCCTGAGCTCTGAATAAGCTCCACCTCTCCAGAATGCAGCTGCCTGCATCTGATTTTGCTACTAAAATGCAAATTAAAAAATGTATTTTTAAATGTATATTATATTATTGTAAAGGATCTGATATGATATCCCACATCAACAACTTCTACATCTACTTCTTAATCGAGACATTGAATTGGGCTAAGACCACCTGACATTATTTCACTTCTGACCTTTTCAACTGTCAAAGCAGACAGATTTTTATCCTACAAGATTCGAGCCAAAGCCTCAAAGGTGCAGTGCCAGAGCATTAATCCATTTCACTAGACAGTCATTGAAATTATAATTGAAAGTTCAACTTACTTTAGCATTTTATGCTGAAATACTTCTGGCAGCCCAGGGCACAAAGTCAAAATCTGGTTTCCAATAGAGACCATTTCCAATGGTTTCTAAATGTTGGCAGTGAAATTCCTTATTGTCAAAGAGATCAGCAGATGCCAGCTTCCATTAATTTACTTTCTGTGACTGGTGCTCACTTGAGGAAGCCTTTCTTTACCTAAGGATGCTGACCTGCTGCTGGATCCCATCAGAAATGGACTAGGAAAGACACTTATTTATTGGGAGAACGGGGACATTTCAGGAAAATTCCCTACAGCAGCCAGGGCAAATCCCATCCCTCCATTTGTTCTGACTGATGCCATAAGCAGAAAAAAAATTCTGCACAGAAGACAATCAGGTCTGTAAAAGCTCCAAACTCAAGCTAAATAAACTGACCCATGTGTTTTACACTCTCAAGAGTTACTCAGGAAGAATCTGAAGGTTCTGTACACAGCTCCTCCTCTTCACCAAAAGGTGGTCATAAAGGAAAAAGGACTTTTCAATCTGAAAATAGCATCAACATTTTAAGTAGTCAGTGTGCTGTAAATCCTTTGTTCTGGTATTCTGGAGCTGCCCAGAAGTCTTTGGCCAGGAAGTTCCCTATAAATAATAGTTTATTATTCTTAGACTAATCTCAAAAGCCATCTAAACAAGCATTTAAGTTTGAAAGACATTTCATTAAAACCTAAATTCTTTTTTTTTTCTTCCTTTTTAAAGTCAGGGCTGACTAGTCATTCTTGGCCTTTTATCCAGAAGCTAAAATCTTTCCTTTTCGGGACTAGGCAGGGGGAACAGGAAAAATGAGATCTAATACCTATTATGTGACAATAGGTCATTTTATTAATGTTTTCAAGACTACTAGTATATTTGTTCTATAAAATACACTGGCTATATCTGCACAAGGTCCCTTCAATTCTTAGTGCCAGGATGTTAGTTTCTTAATTCAAAGCACTGAGAAATAATGCTGCTGCAATGTTTGAGCAAGCGGAAGGAAACAGCCCTGAAGATCACATTAACAGGGTGTGTTGGGTCTCTTTGAGGCACAGTGACCTCAAGGCTCAGCTCTCAAGGTCAGACCATTAAGGCAAGGAGATAACAGACTGGCTCCAGGCAACGCAGACCTCACAGAAGGGCATCTGAGACACACCAGAATTGCATGATGCCATTGGGACATCAGCAGTGACATTAGCAAACCTTCTGTACCCTTGGAGAGAGTGTCTTGGCACTTAGTGCTTCAGCACTTTTAATTACTTTGCTTTTACCAGCCCTATCTCAGGCATCTGTTTCCTACCCTGCATGCATATATGTGCATATGGGTGCACATGCCTAGAACTGAGTGTGCATGTCTTTATTCTTCCCTTCCTTCCTACTTAGATCTTAACGGGCAAAGGTGATGTACTGATCAATAGCATTCTTCCACACACACAGCATTCTTCCACACACACAGCATGACCCCTTCATTGGCAGATCTGATTGTGCCAGATCCTGGTACAGAACAGGCAGCAATTGCTCTCTGGATCCCAGTCTGGACTATTACCTCCAACCTACTTTCCCCACGCTGTACTCAAGCTATGCACCACGTCAATGATCCAGTGCCACTGCCACCACCTACAATGGGATCAAGGACAGAGGCCTTTTAACAGTCAGCTTTTATAGAAAATGCAGTTAATTTCAAACGGGTTTTTTTACAATCTTTACGGTAAATCTTCTGACAACATTTATTAAAGTAGAAAATAAAATCATTCAGATGCCACAGAGAGGGGATTTTGGAATTTATGTTTTCATTTTGCTAGAGGTGTCCCACAACTTTGGGCAAGTTACCTAATCTCTGTGTTTCTTTGTTTAGGCACCTGTAGAAACACAATAAGCAATATCTAAGTAGCCACCATCTAGTTACAGCAGGAAAGCACAGGTTTGGAGATCCTCAGCAGGATGGTGTCATATAGGAATGACATATATACACAAAGCTGTATACAACTGGAGATTCCTGAGTGCTGTAAATGTCAATCCTCAATAAATGGTTTGACCTTTTTTATCTATTATTTCCATTTTATAACTGAGATCAGGCCTGACACACTGAACATTCCAGGGGAATAAATGCAGCTTGGAGATGACTTTGCAGTCTCCTGTCTCACATCACACCCTTGAAATGCAATGATCTTCCCAGAAATACAATGATGTCTTGGTACTTAAGCCCCAAGAACCTCCACCACTCGTTTGCTGGCTGACCTAACAAGCCAATGAGTCCATTATCAGCATGTCTCTGTAAGCCAAAGAGGTTTCTTTCAGTGGAACTGCTCAAAGCATACAGCAGCTTGATCTTAGAGAAGTTATTCTTTGGGCATTTAATTGAGATTTTCCAGGGGTAGAGTTACCTTCCAAATGAACCCACTTCTGCAGTGACTACACAGAGAGGCCAGGGTCACTGTTCTGCTTAACTGGGGTGTCTCAGTTAATGACTGAAAGTTAGGAGAATTAAATATGGATCACAAAACCCATGACTGTGCTGCAGCTCATATGCTAGGCTGGTCTTGTAGTGTAGAAATGGAAACAGATGGGGAATAAATTCCCCATTGGACAGTGGCTTGGGGATCTGAATGCAAGGCCGAGAGCCAAGCACTTTTGTCAAGAGAGACAATAAGCAATTTGTCATCTAGCGATAATTTTGAATTGGAGGGAAGAAGGGGAATTGCTTTGATTCAGACTTAAAATGACATTTAAAAAACTTCTCAGCTGAAAACTGGAAATTATTCATTTTGTGTTGATTTAAAAAAACCCCGTTGCTCTGATAAAAATGGAGGTGTCTCCTACGGACTCCAACCTGTTAAAACACTTTCATTAAGAAAACAAAACAACGGCAGAAGCTCCAGAAGGAAACAACACAGACTTTGTTTAAAAGGCGGACATGTGGATTAAGGAAGTACCTACCTGTCTGCTGCTGATTTCACAACTTCTCAGAATTTGTAAACCCCAACAGAATACAAAAATTATTAATAGAAGTAGCAGTGCTCCTAAACTTGATCTTCCACTGGATCAACTGTGTCCCTCAAGTTGCAGGGCGATATGCCTGAATTCTGGCCTTCCCTCACCCACAGCTTTGCCAGTGGGATAACTGAAAATCCAGTTTCCCTTTCACATACAACTGAGTTCATTAAAGTCACAGAATTGTTCCAGGGATAAGGTGGGTTTTTTTTGTCACAAATGCCTCTGTGTGCTACCAGTAAGCTCAACAAAATGAAATAAGGAAATACTGAGAAATTATCAAATTGTCCCATTTTTTCTCATTGGCTTTTATAGAGAACAGCCTGCTTTAATTGGCTGAAGGGAAAAAAGATGTTGTAGCTGAAATGGCCAGAAGAGAGAAACCGCTGGCAGAATGATGTCTTCCTACGTGAGAATAGTCCAAGACTTAATTCCATGTGTCAGGGGAAGATAACACACAGCCATGCACATATGATCTCATCAGCCCTTCAGGAGACAGGATTTGACTTGATGTTTGGTAATATTATTTTAGAGACTTTCTTAATATGTTTGCAGAACACACAAACAAGGAAAAAAATGCCATGTAAACCTCAATCTAGATGACACTTAAAGGGATATGCAATCATTCTAATCAGAGTAATCACGGCATTATTAATTACAAGAGGGAAAAAACAGATAAACAACCACTAGGAATACCACGTGTTGGCAAAAGCGTTTGCTATCTATCACCAGTGTTTGCATCATTCTCATGCTTATGTGCACTTCTATGTGCATACAGGAGCACCACTTGCATGCACCCAGCATATATCAGCCTGAGGGTACTATTCAACCTACTGGGGTGAAAAACATCCCTGCTGCCACCTCTGCCCTGACACCTCATTTGTGTGGAGAGCTCCTGTCTATCCCTTCTCCTGCAGGCAGTGTGATGGCCCTCATTATAACGACACTGGGTTATGTCCTGCAAAAAGTCATTCCAGAGCTTTGTACCAACTAAAAGGGAATTCGGGGTCAGTTACCAGGTCACTTCCCATTTGTTGAGGCAACTGAAGGCATTTTCAGTGCTCCTGCCCTGAATGTCTCTCTGCAGGGACCCCAGGCAGGGGTTCCCCAGCAGCCTCAGGGCAAACTTGACCCAGTTCCTGTTGCCTTCCCCAGCTCCATCAGGGTTTGCAAGTGCAGCTCAGTACGACCTGAGCAGCCTCCGACGAACTGACCTTTGGCTTCAGCTTGAGCAACCTGTGAGCCCTGAGACACAGGAGCTGGCTGCACCAGCAAAAGAAGCTGAGCTTGGAAAGTTTCATGCTAAACAACAAAGGCTAAAAACTTAGGGTTGATTCTCTGCTGTAACTTGACAACTAGAAGGGAGGTGTCAAACTGTGCTGGCCAGTGGCCATGCTTGCAGGAGTGCTGGCTGTTGGTCCCTGCTGTGCCAGACATGGATCCCTACCCTAGTATCCGCAGAGAAGGGCTACCACAGCAAAATGCCACCCAAGCCCAGCTCCTGCTGGGTCCCACAAACACCAAACACAGCCTGGAGCCACCCTCAGCCTGTCTTCACAACAATCAGAGCTTTGTTTTAAGCCATGAAAGCTTAACCTCTATGAAGCCCGACAGCAACTTGTGCTTCCAGCTAAGCCATCAGCATTTTCAAGCATCAGGGAGATAGACAGACACTTGTGTGGTTTTATATATAAAGTCATATGTATTTGTAAATACTCAGATGATTTCCATACACACCCACCAGCCACACAATGCAGTAATAAATTATTCCAATAAATGGCAACTCTAAGAAAAGCAGCTCTAAGAAAGCAACAAAGATAAATACAGTTGCACAAGGTTTAAATAGGATGTAAATCAGCATTAAAAAAAAGCGAGTTAATGTGAAGCTGTTTACTCCTAGAGAATCTCCTCCACTGCTCTAACATTTGAGCAATAGCCTCCAGTCGTGAGTGTGCTGCAGGAAGTAACAGAGAGCAGTTCAGCAGATGAAACAAAGAGGACCTAATTACCATGCGAAGCACAACATCCTTCAGATGTGATGAGAAACGTGACTGCATGAAAAACTGATCCTGGGGAAATTTCAAAATATGACCACCCAAGCATAAAGAAGAGAGTGGCGAAAACCAGAGAAACTGCAGCACAAGTGGATACTATTTCTATACAAAGAATATTAGTTTAAACACATGAACATACAGATACTGTGGACGTACACGCATCTACATGCAGACACACCAATACAAGGAACTATGTGATTGTGGATGAAAGCTATAAATGTATAAAAACTTTTAAACCATATGCTATGTATTAATAAAAAAAATCACATAAATTCTGTGTATGTTGATCCATGGAGATTCTTCAGGGAAAAGCAAACAAAACAGCCAAACGCATGAAAAAAAACCAAGCAGCCTGACAATCCTGCACAATCCTTCCCCTTTTCATCATACTTGGTAATTTGATACTCATTTCTTGCTTACAATTCCACAGTTTGAATGTAAATAATTTATAAATATTGGCCATAAATTATACTGGGGGGTGGTGTGTGTGTGTGTGGGGGGTGTTACGAGGGTTTTTTGGGTTTGCTTCTTTTCTTTCTTTTTTTAAAGAGGAACACTAACATCATCTTGGAGCAAGGGAAAGCCTGATTATCAGTTATAGACAGAGAAGTTGTGTCATTTAAAGTAAAAAGTTCCAGGTGGTATTTAAAACCACAGTGGAGAAGATGCTGGCCTGTGCTGGGGCTGGGCTCAGCAGTCAGGCTCTGCCAGTGGCACCTAGTGCAATTGGGGTACCGAGCCCCCAGCAGCAGCATGGTGTGAAGTCACAGCTCCCTCCAAGGCAGAAATATAGCACACCATTTCTAATTTTCATCTAACAAATAGTATACCCTTTTGGGTATGAAATTGCTAAAAAATTAGCATCTCTTGAACACCCTATTGCTAGAGAACCTGAGCAAAGCAGATGTTAACATATTCATTTCCTACCCCAACCTTGAGGGGGTGAGTGTGTGTGTGTGTAACTGATGAAGCATCTTGAAAGGCTGTTCAAAGTATGCAAAAACTGAGAGATAGAGTTTGAAAATTCCTCAGTACGATCAATACTACTCTTCAGCTTCAGATTCCCTTTATCGATGACAGCCTCTCTCATTGTAGTGATTAGAGATTCCACATCTTTTAATCACAAAGAACATGACAACTACAACCTATCTATAGCTTTGTGATTTACAGCAATTGATGCACTATCATAATTGCATTAGTGCAATGATAGCTTTTGGGTGTTACCCAAGCAGCTGAATTTAAATATGGTTGCATTTGTGACAAACTGACAAGGAAAATCCAATGTGTTAATCCAGCAGTGATTTTAACCCATTCAGCTTCCCTTGTCTCCCTCTGCCTGCTAGTGGCAGGGATGAATCATTCTTTTCCTGCTTCACCAATTTTAACAGTAGGAAAATGGAAAGCTGACCTGTGGATTAAAAGGAAAGCCACATGATGTATATGTTAACAGACAATGAGTTTTGGGAACAACATCCCACTCTTCTAACAAAGTATCAACTCCTGTTGCTATGAGTGGGTGGATTTCAGCTTAGCCAGTATAGCCATTATTTTGATGTTTTTTGAGATGACTCCCCAGTTTATACCATAAATCATCTGAACACTGATGCTTCTTTTTAATTTCAGGGGATTTGTTTGTTTTATTTTTAGTCTGAATCCTGACAGAACGGAAACACCCACAGACTGCAGCCATGGGCATCTGTAATAATGCATGTGTTTGTGTTCTCATACAAAAAGGGTGTTCAGCTCGCTCCCGCTGTCCAGCATCAAAGTCAAAAGATACAGAAACTCTTCGGAGCTTGAAAAGAAGGCAGTAGGGGAGACGAAAGGGACCCTACTGCTGTCCCATTACAGGAAAAGCTAATAAAGCTCACCCTTTGTCAGATATCAGAGGATCCGCATGAGAGAGAGAGACATTACAAGCCAGGCTTCATTAGCTCCTCTGCTCAGAGAGCGACTTCTTTTTACAAGAGAACAGAAGATTTCAGTCTCCTGAGCTGAAAGAAAGCACAGGCTGGTAGGGAAGAATGAGCCTAGATGAAAAGCAGGATCTTCTTATCTCTTTCTAAATATTATCATACGAAGTATTGGCTTGCATTCCCCCGGCAGCATCCCACCTAAGAGCACTCAAAACAATGACTAAGTGCCAGAGCTGGTGCCTGCTGCTGGCAGGCAATTGGAACGAATTCAGGTCAACTTGCATCTTTCCCCAAAGACTGACCCAACACCAGAACAGTTATGACATGTGTCACGGATTTCTTGGAAGACCTCAGTTCAGCTCACTGCTCTGCCAGATGCTTCTCACACGAAGCCCAGGAGACCACACTCTCTGTATGACCCCCAGCTTCTACCCAAAGTCCATGAGGGCACAGGGACTCTGGGAAGACCACATCACACCTGACAGGGGGAAGCCATGTCACAACTGCACAAATCAGTACCTCGGGTGCAGGCACACAGCCAGCCACAGAGCATCTCCTTGTGAGAGCTTTGGATTTACAACAACAAACCAAAAACTACAAGTCTAACATGTCATGAGAGATAAAGGACACTACCGATGGCCTAGATCTATGCCAGCACAACCCTGCATCACCTCCCAGCATCCCCACTTACACAGTTCAGTGCTGGCAGGCACAGCACTGGCACCAGATCTAGCATGCCCTGCACTTATCTGAGCAACAGGCAGGGCTGGCAGTGCTGCTCCTCTCACTTTGAACAAAGAACAAGGCCCCAGGTGACCAGCCCACTCACCAGCCCTGTGGCAGGGCAGGGAGGGAGGACACAGGAAGAACTGAAGAGCTTATTTTCCCTTACATCAACAAGAATTCTCAGAATTAACTCACAACACTTTATTGCACAGTTAATTTACATGCAATCTCCCGGGGATGTTTCTGAATATTTTGAATCACCAGATTATCAGGGCCTCCGAACTGCAGGCAGGAGCCCAGTAAAGCGATACTTGCACTGTCCCTTCCTCAGCCGAGATCCTCAGACCCAGTCTGTCCAGCTGTTATGTCCTCCTCAGCCAGCACTCTCTAGGCAGGGCTACTGAGCAGGATGTACCAAGTTGCCTGGGATCAGTTCCATTAGTCTGGCTGTAAACTTGGCTTTGCTGCTGGACCTGATCATTTTCTCCTGATGACAGAGCACAGAAATGGACTGAACTGTTTAGTTTGGGAACGTTTAAATAGCTGGAAGTATGCTCAATGCCAGTGTGTACGAAGTGTTTATTGTTCTAAATCAAATGCCAATATATAAATACACATCTTTTAAAAAATCCACTCTTTCCCTTAAAGCCCTGAAAACCCTCCCAGACTATTAAGTTTTGTTACTGGGATAAAATCTCTCCATCACTGCTGCCTTCATGGCAGAACCAGTGCTTGAACAGACTAATTGCTCATGAATCTATAACAGCTTCTGCCTGTTCCCTCAGCAACTGCTTGAGATGCAGTTTCATTAACATCCAGGTACATCCAAGGCACAGGATTGTAACCATGTAGTGACCCAACTGGACTGGTGCACTTGTCCTGTTTGTTGTCTTGAGACTCTAGTGAAAAGCATCAGCTGAGCCACTAAGCACAGGTTTAAGAAACTAGTTTTAGGCAGCTGCTGGATATTGTGCTGGATATCCAGACTGGATAGTCTGTTTCTGGATACAGCTCCCAAGAATAAACAACTGTTGTAATCACAGTAAAATAAATACTTTATTACAGTTGAATAATGTTGGTTCTAATTACAGTATCATTGATGTTTTTTTCTATTAGGGGAAGATTTCCACTTATTCCTTTTTATATTTATTTACCCAAAACATAGTACTCAGCATGATATTTGCAATTGAGCTGCTGCTGCTCTTTTTTCTGCCAGTTTTACAGCTGGGTTGTTAGGCAAAGTTGATCTCAAATCCTTCCAAAAATCAAACAGGTATCAGCCTTGCCCAGACAACTGCTCTCATAAAGGGGCTCTTCCTGCATGTTCTAGGGGTTAAATCCCTTACAACTGCTCTAGTGTCTAGCCTTTTCCAAGGGATTAAAAAGCTTTCTGGATCAGACCTAACAGGAATTCAGCTTTGTTCTCAGTGCTCAGCTGGCTGTATGAGGAAACTCAGGTTGATATTTTGGTGTATAACTGGTGGTTTTTTTTTGTTGTTTTTTGTTTTGCCAAGGAGATACCTTACAGATTAGCACTCATTTCTTCCAAGTCATTTTCTCATTGGCACTGCAGGGGGAAACTGCACTGTTTAAATATGGGACAGGCCAGGAGCTGAATAAGCAACAGCTTTATTTCCTAGTCTATGCTACTGGCTACCTGTAAAATCCCAGTAACGTGTGACTAAGCTGCAATAATATCACATATGCTGGTAAAGGTAAAAAAAGAAAAACAAACCAGATCCCCCTGTTCTTCCTCCCTGCATCTAAGCTCATACTGACTGCAACTCCTCACCCAGCTCCTATACACTTGGTTGTGCAGATGTGCTCTGAGGATGTGGGTAATCCAAGATTATAACCTGAAACCTTTACAAACACTGCTAGGTCAGGAGTGGGTTATATGGGAAAACAGAGCAAGTGTCAGGCAGTCTATAGTAAGACCAAGCTCAGCAAGAACAGGACGGTGACAATAAATCTGAAAACTGCTGTTTAATAGCGTAACTCCTTCAGCAATGATGACAATACCACTCTATAACCTCAGCAAACAACCACAGACACAGGTGGGTGAACCATAATGCTCCAAGGGCCATGCCTAGAAGGATACTTAAAACCTGTCAGACCCTTTTATCCAAGATTCGAGTTCTCTAGGTAAAAGAAGGGGAGTTAGGAGATCATTTATTGATCTCCCATGCCTTTGAGAACACAACCTCTACACACTAGGACTGACACATTCACTGAGAGAAAGCTTTAATGCCTTTTTTTCCTCCCACCTTTTCTTGAAACTGTTGCTACAGACACCACCAAGATGTGAAGGGGCTTCTTGATGCATAGAAAAGATGTATTAAAATATATCCAAGGACTGAAAAAGTTTGCCTTACACTTGGAATAGGTTCCCAGCAGGTAAGACAAGGGAGACTGGTGGCACAGGAATGCAGCCATCACTGATCCATACAGCAACACATTCAGGGACCAGAGACAACCATGAGTTTTCTGGAGGTTGCACAGAAACCGGGAACCAAATCCAGAGTCTTGACACCTCCTCTGGTGAAACTGCCAGTGACTTCAAACACCATTGACTTGTAACAGCAAGGACAATTTACACGAGCTGAGGACCTGCCCCCAGGAGTCCTGCCTGGCCGCCCTCTGCTCCTACTGCTGGAGATCAATGACTCTTACAGGTCAGATTTTTTGTTTTGTTTTGTCAGGCTGAGATTGCTTCTTTGTACACTGCTGAGATCAAATCAATTACTTTCCACTCCAACCATCTGACCAAAGTAATTCTAATGGAGCAGAAAGCAGAAATTCAGATAAAAGAAGGGACAACGTGTTTTTCACTGTTATCTTTGCACTGAGCATGATAAAGAAGGAACCAAGGCTGAAATAAAGATCATTCTTAATAATTCCCCCTCATGTAAAAAGTAATGATCTTAATTCCCACATTTTGTCTTTGTTGTGGAGATTCGGGACACGAGTTTAGATGGAAGATGAACCCTGCAAGTCTTCAAAGGAAGAGCACTTATAACAGACATCCTGTTTCCCTGATAATCATATCCAGGCAAACTATTATTTTGGAACACAAATGCATTTTCCAGCTACCTTAATACCATTTTTACTGTTCAGCCACATGAAAAATTACCTAACCTGTTGGAATGGATTTCTTGACCCACACATAGCTACATTAAAGGGTGTAATTTAATGCAATCTAACTAAATTAGCACCAATTAGACAGGCTAAATTAAAGGGCATGTCACTAATAAATTTTATGCTAAACATATTACTGATAATAAGCTCACTAAAAATTGCATAATGAAATAAAATATTCTTTTTAACACTGCTCAGTCTAAATATGAATATATAAAAAGTCATGAAATAATGAAATACAGTATGCTAATTCCCAGTTGCCTTTCAGTTGCCTAACATCACAGCAATATTAAAATGCACCGATTACGGTGCTGTTGAAAAACAATAGGTCAAATCCCACAGGGAAACAGAAAGCCAAGCTAGATTCCATGCAATATACAGGATCCTGATCCTGCAAACATTTACATATATGTGCCCAGGTCCTTTGAACTCAGCAAGTCTTGTACAGCACACTGTGGTCTTGCTGTGTCTGCTATCTGGAGCTGAATCATAACATGGACCAGGGTTTCATAGAGCTGAAGGAACTGGTGCCCATGTTCTCAGCTATGCCCCAACAAACATCTGGGATGGGTGTAAATGAGCCATTTATGTCTCCATTCATTTTCATCCTCAAGGAAGCTCAGAACTCTTGGATGCCTCTCATTCCCAAGGACTACCAAGGTACTAAATATTGCCAAGCAACCTGGTTGTATCCCCACATGTCCTCTGCTGGGTGGACTTAGAGGTTTATGACCCTTTTGCATCTTCTTTCTGACAAAAAATGATCAAAAGGCCAGACAAGCTCTGGCACTCTATGTACAATTCATCTATCAGATATTTATTAATCAGTAATAAAGTAAATCAGGGATAGTAAAGTGGAAGTGACAGCTTTATTAAGACAGACCAACATGCTCTGAATAGTAATGAGAATGGGCTTCTGGAGCACATTCTCTGCATAATGAGGGCCAACATTAACTAATTAGGACCCTCAGCATGGTCCTTGCTCACCTGAGTTACCTTTTTTCACACAGGTAGTCTAAAGTTAATAGGCCCATTCAGATTAAAAACATTTGTAAAAGCATGTTCTAGCCTCAAATTCCCTGTGTCCTCAGCTCCTGTGCAAAAATGAGAACCCCAAAAATACTTTGAGGCAGAAACAGAGGTATTGTTTTTAAAAACTCAAATAATTCTGTGGAAAACCTGCATTTGCTGCATTCTGTTCATGCCATAGGAAAAATAAAAGGCATTACGACACTGCGTGGTGTCCACTGAGAAGTGCTAAAAGCACCTGCAAACTTGGCTTTTCCTGCTTGAATGCTTCCACTGTTCAAATAGATTTTTAAAATAGCTAAGAAACCAAGCCAAACAACCACTGTTACCCAAAGGCTCCTTTCAGATTGCATGAAAACAAACCAGCATCAAAAATGGTGAGTTGCCATCTACGCACACTTTACTACACGAGGAACTGAAAAATGAGTGACCTCACACTGGCGCAAATTTGGAGGCGATGTGTTGGCTTTGGAACAAAAGGGACATATTCAATTGTTTTAGCAGTACTGTGGTTTTATTTTAAAATAAATGAATTCCTGATTTTCAGATTTTTTTTCCCATCCAGTCTTTGGGTCTCCACCCATGTGGATGCAAACTGCCATTATTTTATTTACTTCAGAAGAGCTTTGAGGCTATTACCCCTGCAGAATCTTGCCCATAGGAGACAGGAATACTTCCGTACAGGACATCTCCATTCATTGTGCACTGTGCAACATAAAGCCCCAGATGGTGGCTGCCTCTCTGCAGTGTTCTTGCTAAAATGAAAGCAGGCCTCTAAACATACCACTTGACTATCATTTCAAAAACAACACACAAGCGATTTGTTCTCTTTTAAAAAAAATATCAATTTGATTCATTAACCTATAGCCATACAAAAGCAGGAGTCAATTACGTTGCCACATCAGATGTGAGTGAAGGATAATTACCCTGAAAAGAAGATGTAAAGGTGTCCATAAAGGCAGTGAAATGTGACCTATTAAATCAAGCTGTAACCTATTATGGGTCAAAAAACACATTTGTAGGGCCAACAGGCTCATGGCAATGGCCAATCTAGCATGAATTCTGCAGGTGTCTTTTTCAAATAAACATGAGATCCATCCTTTTCATCCTGCAATGTTACTGTCTCTTACCTTCCATACATATTTTATTCGACACACATGTACAAACGACATGCACAAATGTCCCTTCAAAATTATGCAGAACACCACACCATGTCTGAGCAGTTAAACAGCAAATAAGTCACAGAAAATAAGCAACAGAAAATCCATGAGGAGCACAATTACCCTGCTGTTTTACTGGGCATTTCACATTGCTATTAGTCTCTCCATCATCTTACACAAAGTACTCTATCCTCAGTAAGTTAAATCTGCATTGGAGTCAATGATCCAAGTCAAGATCTGACCAAGCTGTCTATGAAAACCTATTAAAATCTTGTAAACATCCTGAAATTCTTGTTTCATGAAATTTTCTAATGCTAATTTGAAGTTACTAAAAAAATACATACAAATTTCACATGACCTTGTTTGGCTGTGTCTAACATCTGAGTGATGATCCTTTTGACTGATTCAAACCCCTTCATTTCCAGTAAGTACCTCTAATATCTGAAGAACCTTACTTAACCAGTTTAGATTGTATTTCGCCTCATTTGTACTCACTGTAACAAATGTGCTGAAAAACATCTGCTCTATGTCACATACTAAAAAATATCAGTATTATTGAGACTTCTCAGAAAGCCTCCCCTTTGGGACGACTCCAAGTAACCTTCTGGGTTATACTGGGCTTGATTCTGCATTCAGTTGCACCAGAGGTCTAATCAGAAGTAATTAAATGGAAGCCACCCCAGTCCTTTCATGGCAACCCCAGGAGAACTGATTCTGTAATTAAACTTGCGAATTTTTAAAACAGAAGTATTGCATTAATACAGGTGAACAGAAATGAAGCAGAAACACTGATGGCTTGTAAGCAGCTCCAGCACAGCGCTGAAGCTGGCAGCAGCATTAGTTTGGGAGGCAGATGTATGGATGACTTATGAAGCTGCTGTCTCAATGATCCTAACTCCAGTTACTTCAACAGAACGAAGCCAGATGACCACCTAAAGGGACTCACTCCTAAAGGGGGCAAAGAAATGTGCTGCAACCTATGCAATACACAAATAGATCATGAGAAACTCATGCTAAGTCACCAGGGTTAATGGTGTAAAATCCAGATACTGAGGTAAAGAACCAAAGCTGCAGCATTTAGTATTTAAACGTATTTACATTCTTAAAACCATGGATCTGATGAAGTTATCCATGAAGGAAAGAACATATACTCTCAGCAAACATCTATACACAGATGCTTTCACCCTGGACTGGGCAGCTTTGCATGTAACACACAAAACCCCACCTCTGCCTCCTTCAAAATTACTACATTTTAACTAACATACTCCATACTCTTTATATCCTTCACACTGCATAGTTGGCTTTTAACTGTTCTAAAAATAACAGTCATTAAAGGAGGCACAGAGATGTTCCTGTTTCTTTGTTGAATTTGAATTCATACCAGCTCTGTCAACGAAGGTTGGCCACAAACCTGTCTGCAGCAGGTGTGCGGCCAAGCTCCTTTCTGGAGAATTAGTCTAATCTATCATACACATTTGTTTTGGGTTAACCAGTACTGCTCACAGCAAAAGAAATTGAGAAGCCTCCCACCCAGTGCAGGAGAAATCTAAAGTACTGGCCAGTAAAGTAAAATGATTCTGCAGAGGTATCTGTGGAGACAAATTGCCCACTTATCTACCTTAATTTGTATGACACATCAGGCATCATGTAAGACATTATTCCTAAGGGAGTAAGTCACCTTCATAATCATCCTAGAGGTGACAATGTTGGGCAAACACTAACTAAAGCAAAAGAAAAAATCATTTTCTTCAATGAAACACAGTTAAACACAAAGTTCAACAAATGAAGTCTTTGCAAATCCAGTATCCAGTGTTTGCTCTCCTATGCAGATCTGTATCTGCACACATGGTTTTTAAGAAAAGCACATTTAATGTGGTTATGATGACAGCAATACTATTCTCCATGTTAGTTCTTTTTCTTAAGCAATTCCAGAGAAGAAATTAGGTATTGATTCTCTCCCTACCTATGTCATCTTTTCTCTTTAAAAGATTCACGGCTTTCAAGCCTTAGTTCTACAAACCAGTAGGCAGTATCTAAACAAGATTCACTTTTCTGAAAGGAGCCCTGATTGCTATTAATTTTTCTGGGTTTCTTTTTTGATTGGTTGGTTTTTTTTCCAAAGTATTTCTGAACTGCCTTTCTTGAGAAGCTGGGTATTAAACATTGTCAAGTTTCACAGGACAAAGCCAAGCAAGCTCCTCCTTCACACTCACACCAGACCAGTCAATGATGCTCAAACAGTTCCCTACAAGCCAGGCAACCAATTTCAAACTTCCATCCCCAGCTGACATTTAATTATCTTGCACAGAGAAGGACAGCTCCAACACACTCAGAGAGAGACTTGCATCAGAATAACCAAGACCACCCTGGTGTTTACAATATTGACAAGGTATGGGACGGATTAAGGTTCAAACCTCTGACTTGAGTTCAAGAGAGTGGGAGAATGCCATCCACATCACAAGTGAATGCTCTGATTGTTGGATAGGGCATGGTTCCTCATGGCTCCTACACCAAAATGGTGTCCCTCTCCTGTCCAAACAGGGACATGTGTTACGCTGGGAATTCCTTGTACTCCCTGAAAGCATGCTAATCTTCACCATCACTTTGCTGATGCAGAACACCAAAGTGGCATCAGTGGTTGCAGTCTCCAATATGAGACAGATTAACCAGAATTGGCCAGAGGTGAGTGAGTGGGGGTATAATACCACCTCTGCTTTACCACAATTTTACCTGTAAATTATAAACTTTAATCCCAAGAAATTCACCTGTGATATTGGGAAGTCCTGTCCTGCAGAATGAATTCCATCAGAAATAAATAGTTTATTGTTGAGGCACATGTGAACTGGAGCACCTCAGTGGACTTCAGTGGAGGTGGGCTGATTTATGTCAGCTGAAGATCTGCTCTTACTTCTGTAGGAAAAGACAAAACAGACTCTTCTTCTGATCAAGAGGTGGAATTCACTTAATGAGGAAGAACTAAAATCCATAGAGACACTAATGGTTAATATCAGATATGTCAATCAAAATCTATTAATGATGAGCTGCTAATTAGATTTGTGAAATACTGTAACAAAGATTCATATAATTTTTTCATAAGGGATATTTGTTCGATATTAAATTAACCTGGAGGATGTTGTCCTGTTTTCCAACTAAGAAATACATTCACAATAGTTTACTATCTAGCGTGAGTATAGAAGAAAGAGAAAAGAGTTTAGTTAACATTCATATTTAATCTAGCTATGTTTCATTTAAATTTACCTTCAGCTTTCTATAAAATAACTTAAAAACCAGGTTCCTGGCAAATTTAACTTCAAGAGCCAAAAAACTTCAGAGTTCTGCTTTAAAGAGAAGCAGGTACTTAACAGACCATTCTGACTCATGAATTCTCTCGCTGGCACAAGGCTATACATTTTAGTATGATTTGTAACGAGGCTTATGCTTTAGGAAATCGCAAGATGATTGTTTTACCAGAAGTATGTTGCTCTCCCTACAGTTTGGTTCTACTTCAAAATCACTCTAAAACTTATGACTAAACTCTTTTTAGTGTAACGATAAGAAGGCACTGAAAATTAATTGATTAGTATCATAAACAAGTACAGCTAAAGGCTTAATTTAGGTTTTATGGCTACAATAAAGTTCTGAATTTGGGAGCAAAATATATGGAAATGGGCATTAATGTGAAAGAACAGCCTTTTAAGCAACTGCATATATATACACGCGGCCACTTCTAGGCTTTGGGCAAGTAAGTATGTATGCAGGAGTGAACTTTGGTTTTACACAGAAGACCAGTGCCAGGACTACACTGTGCCTGACATAAACCAGACTTCAGGTGAGCTAATAGCATCCTCTACACTTTGTTCTGCCCTCCTCTAGCATCAGCTGTATGAAATTTCTAGTTGCTAGTTTATTTCCTTTAGCAATGTTTTCCTCAAAATCACAGCAGCTCATATTTACCATTTTAGGGGCTACATTGCATAAACTCTGCACCAAGTGCCTCTGCACTCCCTCATTTAAGTGGGACACTCCTGAGGAGAAACAGCATTAATTTACAGCCTTTCTGGCAGCACTGGGCCCATAGAAATGCTACGGTTTAGTTTAATTTTAACCACACTGGATATTTTTGTTGCAGCTAACATAAAAACTCACTTCTCATTCACATTTGTCAGTATTTTGTTTTTATGTAAAATAATAATAATGAGCATGATAATAATAATTCCAGATGTCTGTGTAAAGGCAGCTCATTAAATCACAGTTGTGCACTCTTCCATGTTGTAATTTTCTCAGATAAATTTCCTTTTCTTTAAGCAGGTAATAAATACATAAAGCTTTTCTATCTATATATCTTTTAATCGACTGCAGTCATTTAACCTAGACCCTCTAACCAGATTAATAATAGAAAACGTGTCATAACAATTCCTTACCACAGCATGAATTATCATTATTGTTTTGGCATTGAAAATCCTTTCTGCTACCTCAAATTACCCTTCTTTTCAACAGTGCACAATACATGAATCACTTCCCTAATCCTACATGTTACTGAAAATCACATCCCAGTACAATAGAGCCATCTGACAAGCTACTTTCTGACAGCATGCTGAACTATTGTGGTGGTGAATTCCCAGAGACCCTCTGGATCTGCTTCATTAATAAAAGTTGCAACTTAAAGCCAAAGCAGGAATGGCTCAGAGCCTGTGAGAGCCTGTGAGAATCTAGCCAAAGGCTGAAGTTCACATCCCAGCTCTTCCCATCATCCTTAACATCATGGAAACAGTTTTCCTTATGCCAATGAGGTGTTAAGCAGACAAACATCATTAGAGCTCCAGTTATACCTCTTTTGAAATCTAAAAATCTAAACATATGGATTTTATTTTTTTTTTTTTTTTACAGCTGGGGACAATTATAGTGCTGTTTCTAAACACCATGGATGTGTCTTTGTAGCACACATATACACACAGGCTCTGATCCTCAGCTGCCTGGTAAATCAGTCAAATTTGACAATGTAAAGCGAATTGTACTAGATTTACAGCAACTGAGAATCCAGTCCTCCAGCTTGCAGCCCTGCGTAAAAGGATGAATGATCTATAGATTAAGGATATAGTTGAGAATTAATGAATTAAAATGTTTATTCTGATACTGACACCTCCAATGCTGTCAAGCTAGCTCTTTCTTACAGCAACTTCATAAAACGTGTTTTCTTCCCTGGGACTTGAGGAGCAGCAAAACCTGTGTTCACAGTGAAGCCAGGCGTGAAAATGAGCAGAAACTTCCTCACAAAGGGCACAGGTTTGTACATAGAATCATAGAATAGTTAGGGTTGGAAAGGACCTTAAGATCATCCAGTTCCAACCCCCCTGCCATAAGCAGGGACACCTCACACTAAACCACGACACCCAAGGCTTCATCTAATGCAGCCTTGAACACTGCCAGGGACGGAGCACTCACAACTTCCTTGGGCAACCCATTCCAGTGCCTCACCACCCTAACAGGAAAGAATTTCTTCCTTATATCCAATGTAAAATGCTTTCAAAGGGAATGTGCTGAAAAGTAAATTAAAAGTAGATTGCATGGGTATTAGATGGGCACAATCTTCCCAGGTGCTGGGCACTTTTAATTTGCTGCTCCAGATCCCGCTCTTCTCAGATCAAATCCTGGTGTGGCAAATGCTTTGCTCAATGACCGGTGAACATTTCATAATGCACACTTACAATGTCCAAATGACAGTAACCAGGTGCCTGAACTTAGGCCCTGCATCAAAAATATCTACGCTTCCAAAGATCTAGAACACGCTAACAAAATGTTACTGATTACATATCTTATTATTGTTTTTGAAAAGCTATTAAACCATTTGCCCTCTTTAAGATCTTCTAATCAGAACCAACTTGTGCTTCTACCAGACAAGTATTTAGGCAACTTTTTATTGCAACAAACCAGTGTTCATCAAAAGTGGCATATTTTTAACACTAATTCTAATTATAAGAAGCAGTGCATTTTGTGTGCTTTCCAATTATGCATGAGAAAAGTCAGCGTAAGTGTCCTCTCTTATCATAATTATCTGTTTCTAATTTCAATTTTGGCTATGACTTTGCACTCAGTGATCTAAATGTAAATGTTCCTGTCAGATAAAGATTAATTTGATTTAAGCCCTCTTTGTTCTAATTATATATTCTATTTCTGCTCACCATGCAAGTTTCATTTGAAGCCACATCTGTATTTTATCACAACAATGAAGAAATTCTGTGGTATTTAAAAAGGTAACTACAGGATTTCAGCTAGTCCTGTCAGGAATTGTTATGACAGTATATGCTAGGACTGTGCCAAATGAATTAATATTTTAGCTGACTAATTTACGGATTACTGTAATTATTACTTAAGTATGTGAACTTTTATCAAATGAAATAAAACTTGTTGCCCTAATTGCTCCCTTTACTCCTAAGGAAACATGACCTTTATGGGCTTTGAACCTGAGCACACTGAAAATACTGAGTGATACCCTGTAGGCAGAATAGGAGATTTAACATGGAGAGAAAGATAACTTTATCTCTAAGAGGGAACACACCTCCCTGGGGCTTTGAGCTACCTGGTCTAGTGGAAGGTGGCCCTACCCATGGCAGAAAGGTTGGAACTAGATGATCTTTAAGGTCTCTTCCAGCCATAACTATTCTACGATTCTGTATTTTCCTGTTTGGAAATCAAGGTTTGGGGGAGAGCCTGAAGAGATTTCTTTCATCGAGCACATCAACATTGTGTGGGCATCCCAGGAAGAAGGTAAAATGGAAATAATGGGTGTTTAATTCTGCTGTATTTTTGCACTTTTGAGTAGAGTCTCACACTTACAGCCATCTAAATTACATGTTTTGCAGGGCCTGCTCTGCAGGGAAAACTTCAAGAGCATAGGCTAGTCCCAGCTTTGACCAAAATGGGATGCGACTCACCAGCCATATCTTCGGACAAAGCTCTTCTGGAGGTAGCAAGAGACTATGCTTTGGCAGAGGCATGATTCAAATATGGCCATGACTACTGTGTCTGACTTTGCTTGCATTCACATCCTGGAACGTGTTTTCCCATCAAAACCATGACAAGTGAGGGCTCCTGTTGTGGAGTCAAGCCTCTGGGCACAGCTCAGGGGGGTTTCTTATATGTCCAACATAAATTGAGTTCATATCCCAGCCCTACTGCTAGTAGGATTGGTAAATACTACTGCTTTCACAAAACTTACGGCAACTTTAGCAGCATTCAACAGCTTTACTAACATTTGGTTGAAATTGCCCTACCAAATCAAAGCCAGGATACACATGGACACAACCACATACATGAACCCCTCCCTTTTTAAAGAAGTTTGACTAATAAGACTTGAAACTTTGAAGGCTTCACTGCAGCATGCAGACATTGTGGCAGTTCTTTTTCTGCATTTGCAGAAATCTGGCTTTCCATCCAGAATCTGTTTCTAGCTCATCCTCTTAGCTGCTGTCTCCTCCCAGACCTCATTTCTTTCCCCTCTCCTCAAGAACAGCCATACGTAACTATCCGCTGTAAGACTCACAGAGAACAAATGACTGCACCGAATTTTCAAACTATAAAATCTCTAGGATTCACCAGAAAGCTAAAATTTATTTGAATTTTATTTATTTTAATATTAAAATTTATTTGAATATTTATTTGAATATTAAAAAATAAGAAACACTCACAGCAACTTTATTTTCTCAATAAAGACCCAACAAGGCTAACTACTACCCAATTAGCGCAGTGGGGCAACATCCCTTTGAACAGTTTTCTCCTGACATATTTGTCCACCTCAGGGAGCAACCACTCAAAGAACCTAAAGACTTGAGAGATCAAGGCTTAGACACTTACCACTCACTGACATTTAGACTTCCAACTTGATCTGTGCCACCTGCTGTCTTAGATGCTGACTCTGAGCATGTCAAGGCTGCAAGCTGGCATGTAAGTACTTCTGACTGGCCACTGGCTCCAGAATGTATTAACAGCATCACCTTACTATTCTATGGCATTGAGAAAAACTAAGCCTGAAAGTACTTTTTACACAACATCTTATCACTTCATTCCGTTATTTACAAATGCAAGATGGGATGCACACAAAAGCATTATTTGGGTTATAAACAGGTTTTTGATTATTTTTTTCATTTATAAGGACATTGCTGGTTTACTTGCCAAAATAAAAATGCACTGCTGGAATATTGCTGTGATCTCAGCACAGTGTTTCTGGACAAGGGGTGACCTTCTGTACCTTCTATCTAGAGGAAATCAAACAACATGTGATTCAGCATTGCTGCAGAACCCGTCACCTCTCATCAGCTCATGATTTAGTGTAACCTGAACAGGGACAGCCCTGCTATTTTGTTTAGGAACCAACATGACATTATCCAGAGCCAGGAGGTCATTGGTTTAAATCTCAACTAATCTGATGTGTCAGACCAAAGGCTCAGATTAGGCAGCTGGAGAAAATGGAAACATTCCTCTGCAATTTAATATCATCATTAACTATGGACAAAGGGTACAACTACTTCAAAAGAAATGAAGCTTTAACAACAAAAGATAATGGGTCAAATTCACTGTTGGTATAAACTGCCAGAACTACGTTGACCTCGCAGATCTCTGCCAGCTTTCACTAGTGGCAAATGAGGCTACAATTAATTAATTTCAGGGATCAAACTCCAATGAATTGTTCATTGCTGAAATAATCCAGCTGGAGATGTGTGTGTGTGCAGACAAACACTTCATAGTATCATTGCAGCAGTACTTCAGTTATCAGACTACAGACAGTGACAGGACAGACAGACAGTTTGGGAGTAATAGGTAAATTTGCCTATTTATTTTTAGTCCATCTTTTAAAACAGGTCTGATGATTATTGCTACCAGAAAAATAGTCTGCAGACTGGGGAGACAGAAAAGATTTTGACTTGTAAGGTTTTACTTACAAGTCAAAATACTCCTCATAAACTAATGCCTTTCACTGAAATGGGTTGGACTACATCCATCTGCAGATGAATATTGGCTGCATGCGCTTTCCTGGAGAGCATGCACTAAAATGATTGATCCGGTGATTAAAAGAAACACATTAGTAAAAATGTCTACCATAAATTTATAATGTACATTTTTAAACAAAAATATCTCTGAATCATTATAAACATCATTTAAAAATGAACAGTGGGAGCAACTTCAGGATACTTGCTACCTTGTCCTGTAGATCTGATTTACCTGAGTTCTTGCCTAAACAGAATGGCCATTAGAGTTTGTCTAGGTTTATCTGTGACAAAATATATTCTTCAGAAACAAAGTCCTGATTCAGGAAAGCATTTAAACACAGGCTAGGTGTGGTTTCAATGTTAGGACCTTGATTTGACAAGTACTTGAAGTCTTTTAACAAAAACATTGTCTGCTCAAGTTCAATTTGATAGCTTAAATACTCCAAGTTAAGCATTTATGTCAAGTGTTTGATAGGAGAGGGATCTAACATGTATTTTTCATTTTGCAAGCATTTGGGTTTTGAAGACACAAACAGATAAATAATAACTGAAACTTTGGCAAATGTGTTAGTCAATTTGTATAACAGGATAAAACCCAGTTTTCCCTAGAGCCCTCCATAAGCCCGTAACTCAACAGCAGGCACTTCTGTTCAAGAGAATACCTCTGGATTGATACAAATGTAATGGGAATAACACTGACATGTTGCCCCTACCTCCTAAATATATTGTGAGGGGAAAAGACACCACAACAAAAGTATCTGGGACTGACTAAGGTTGATTGCTTCTGAATGACCTTAAATGTCGCTTCCTAATTCTACAGCATTGCCCCCTGCTCTGAACTACAGTGCTGCCTCTTAAATTCATTCTTATTTGCAGCAGCAGTCTCCTTTGGCAATTTACAACCACACTTAAAATTTACCCCATAGTGTGTAACTTTCAGTGCAAAAAACATGAACTACAAAGCAGCCACAGAGCTAAAGCAACTAGCAAAATAGTTTCTACTCATGGTTTCTCCTTCAGAATTTAAAATAGTGTCACCCCAAGGCAGATTCTTTTCACATAGAACAAGAAGTAAAGAGTATCTTTAATTATATTTTTTTTGTATGCCAAAGTCATGGAAAACACATAGTCTGGAAACGAATGAATTTTGACAATTTCCTACTTACTAAATCCTTGCTATCCCAGAAGCAAAAAGCTGTATCACCACTGCCTCCCTGATGTAAGCCAAGCAAGATGGCAGAATTACTCATTCCCTGAACTACTCCATCTCTACCTTTTGTAGATTAATTAGAAAAAGAATACTGTGCTTCCCAGGTAAATGGATGACGGCACAATTGTTCTTGAGATGAATGATATTAACTGCAGCAAACGGCAAGGAAGAAAAAGTGGATTTTAATGCTGTTGAAAATTATGGCCTTAAGAAATGTAGTGGATGACTAAAAGTCCTCTATTCAATGAAGAAATCATTGAGAAGGTTTTGGCAGGATGTCAAAAACTGCATTTAAGAGGACAATTAAAGCAGTATAATGCAAACACTATAATTAGAACCATATCTGGTTGAGCAACATACTAGTTGTCTTCCAGCCTGTTAGAAGAAAAATTCCCCATGAACTGTTGCCAGCATTTATTGGCCTATTTACCAAATAATACAGATTTAGCAAGAAAATGAATTTGTTACTGTAAAGATTAAGTGAAAAAATTGCATACATCTTTGTACCTTCAAAGATTCTTCTCTGATAATCATTTACCTCCCACAAATAACTTGACTTACATATCCATATGTTTATATTATTTTACAGGGACAATGACCAAAGTCCCCCTTCCAATTATGCAAACTCAAGCCTGCTCCCATTAAGGTGTCAGAGTTCTGTGCAGTTTAAGCCAGCACAACTTAATTTGCACCAGTTGAGAAAGAGCCCAGAATTTGAAGTGGAACATGGGAAACCTGCCGGAAGTACTACAGCGAGCCCAAACTTCATCTACAGAAAACAAAACAGGGCATCCATATGATGCAGGAACTATGGAAGTAGTAAAATGAGAGGAACTGAAAAGTTTACACTTCCCAGTTAGTGAATGCAAGCTTTAAATGGGATTTTCATGATCTTGGAAGACATATGAGAGGAACATTTAAAGTAAAATGCAAATTACTTTGATGACTCTTTGGGAAACAATGAAGCCCTGATTCAGCACAGTGCTTTAGGAGTTAACCAGGTGGTTGAGCAAGTTACTAAATCAGGGACTTCCAATACTGGGAGTGGTGTGAGCAGCATCAGCAGAGAGGACCTTCCTACGTGCTCCTCTGAGGAATCTTCTGCAGGCTGACACAAGAGGGGCTGGCACTGACAGAGGGCAGGCAGCAGCCACACGTCATCTCTGATGGAAGTGAGCTGCATTCTCCTTTCACAACCATCACTGGCAGAACAACCCCGGGGCTGCCCGGAGCACGGTGGCACTCTCTGCTTACTGCCAGTCCAGGTGGGAAGATCCATTACACACCACAATGTGTGAAGTACCTACAGAAGCCCACAAGCCACTGAAGCTCCATGTGCTCCAGGGCATGTCTAATACAAAACTTCAAAGCTTCGAAAAAGCTGAATTTCTTGACGATTATCTGAACCAAATTTCAGAATCTTTTGAAGATGGTTTGTCTCTGCTCAGGGGGTCCCTTTTACAAGGCACTGTGAGAAGTTACAATTGCTTAACCTCATGCAATAATTTTACAGTGTGCTTTCCCTTCTCAGTGCTCTTGCCCCCGCCACAGAAGTTAAGGGATCCCAATGTGCTGGCTATCTGAGATGGAAGGAACATGAGAAACCACATGGAAACCATGAGGAGAGTCTAGTTTCCATTCTCAGCCTGGGAATTCTGCAGTTTGGATACACTACCTTGTGTTCGATACTGCCTCTTGGTGGAAAAATGCTGTTATACATTGCAAAGTTTAATTGTTCAGAGAAGCTTCTGATCTGGGCTTATCTGAATTTAAAATAAAATCAAACGGAGTTTCTCCTAACATGGAGTTTTATTTCCTATGGGAGCACTTCTGTGGAGGAATAGGCAGGGGAACACATAGAACTAGATGCAAATTCTAGTGGTACAAAGAATCATAACGTTCAGCACAGTGATTATATCGTGCACAATGCAAGCTCCAGCAGGGAAAACCCACACATAGGTGTTTCTCCTCTGAAGAAAAAGTGCAACATTGAAACTTAAACTTTCCTGGTTTCCTTCTTTCTCCCACTCTGGACTGCAAAAATCCTATAGCATATTTTACTTTTCTTTATAGGTACCAATTGTCTAGGTGAGATAGAGGTTTTTTTTCCTAACCCAAGAAATCAGATGTTATTATCAGCATTAAAACATTACAAAACTAATGGAGAGCCTATTAAGAATACATCTCCACCACAAATAGTGCTACCCTACAACCCAGACCACGAAGAATGTAAGCAACAAATTTCACAGATATTGTAACCATCGAGCTAAATGTCTATTATCTTTAGCAATGTACTGCCTTATACCCAAGAAATATAACAGGTATTAGTAACATACTTCTCTTCGTACACGACAGATTACTTCAGATTATTTCAGCATTACTGAGACCTCTGGAAGAGTAAAAAAAAAAAATAGAAAAAAAAGAAAAAAAAAGAAAAAGGAAGAAATCTATCCCAAATTTGTAAAGGTCAGTGAGTAACTTAACCTTGGAGGGAGAAGAAATCAGTATTTTTACTGACAGCGCTCTGAGCCTCTTGTAAATCACATTCATATTCATATACTTAAGCATTAATTTACATACTTAATTTCTGACAGGTTGACAACTGTAGTCCTTCTATCCTCTTGGTGTAAAGTAAGAAGTCAATTGCTATTCAGTGTATCAGTTACCGTGGTAGTGCCACTAACTGTATTTTATATAATGTGCTATCTGCAGAAAAGCAGATAAGAATTTGATTTAACATCCAATTAAAAGCCGTCATTGAAAAATTACTTCAAATAAGCCTTTTATTTTCTTTAATCAGTCCTCAATTCAGGCCTTCCTTGGACCTACTGAACCAAGCATCAGGACTCATGAATTTTGATTAAAAAATTTGAGCCCATTTCTAACTTAAGCAGATTTTTTTTGTTGCACTGTTTGATAGAAATTTAATAAATCTATGAATCCTTGCCAGCGTCATTTATCATCTTTTTTTCCGCAAGACTGGCCTATTATGCTTCGGCAGTAAATTATGAGGAAGCCAGCAAACCAAAACTTTTCAGTCCAATACTGAAGAAGAGATATAATCACTTGCATTGAACCATATAATTATAGTAGAATATGAATCTCTGAAACATTAGGTCCTGTTTTGAATACGTAATGCCCATGCTTTGAGAGCCTACAAAGATTTCTAGCTGATCTAATATAGCTCAGTTTAGCATCATATTGAACAATTTGCTGTTAATGAAAATGACAGCAAAACCCATAAACAACAAGCTGGAAGACTCGGTAAGAGTTATTAGGGAAATTTCCCTGTCTTTGGAAGAACAGGTCAGAAAATCATTCACCTTTTAGGATTTTGAGTCAACCATGTTCATTCTGAACAAACATGGGGAGCTTAACCTGGGGCCACAGTCCCTGCTTAGCAGAACAGTCCAGAATCCCCACACTCACTCTGGCTAGGCAGGGTACACACAGTACACTGCATGGATTGCCCTGAAGCTACATACATGTTGGTCAGCTGGTTAATACCAAATGTGTGCAAGCAAAGATGTCACACAACTGCTCTGCAGAGGGTCTCATCTCTCCTTTGGGAAAATAAAGCAAAAAAAAATCTTTAATTTCTTTAGCCATCAAAAAAGGTGGGGTTAAGCCTGTTTTTTATTCTCACCTAAGCTTGTTCTTCTGCCACGACTGTAAATGGAATCCTCAGACTATCTTAAGACTGACTTTGTAAAATAATCACACTTGTCCAGGCTTCAAGTTTTTCCTTAATATGAAAATGGACTGGACTCTAGTCTGGCTGATCCAATGAAACACACTGTGTCAGAAGTGCTGTTCCCTGCTGTAAAGCAAAATCAGTTTCTTATTTTACTTTCAAACCACACTGGGCGTGTGTGAGTCTGATGATATATTCATTCAAAAAAAGAAAAAAGGCTTGAAAGGAAAGGTTAGGCTGAGCCGTAAGAAAATTAAGTACCAATGCACAAACAAGGATGGATATTCAAAGGGTGAAAACAGAATTCGGAATGAAAAAGCCTGTCAAGTACTCAGGAATTAATTAAGAATAGATCTGAAGTAGATTAACATTCTACTTGAGCAGCCATAGTATCATCGAACTTTTGCTATTAAAGCAGGCATTTCTTCTAACACTATCTCCTGAAGATTGGTATTTCTTACATCATACCTGCTCTACCACCTCTGAATTGAGCACATATTTTGTGACCCTGTAGTTACGAGTGTGTAAACGTGTGTTATTTCAGTACTATAACATCAAAGACTGCTAAAATTGATGCTCAACGGGGAGATTCTTCAGACAACTGAGCTGCAGGAGACCAAAAGGTCCCCACCAACAGCTGGTTTCACAAGTCTGTAATATGACTTCTTTACATATCAAACTCCTGCACAGAAGACAGTAGGTATGAAGCTGGTTTGCAATCAAAGTACCTATGACACGCAACCAAGTTAATCTTTGTAAATTCAGCTGGTGTACAAACACTGAGGGCAACTGGACCCAACCACTCTTTTGGCACTCCTGGTATAAAATACTCCAGCCACCAGCCTCAGTTTATTTTACAGATGTCTCTCCATCAGACAGAGCTAGACACAACAGCAAAGCCTCAGAGCATGTCTTGGAGAAACAGCCCAACAATTCCAAATTTCACTAATACCTGGTCGGGAAAGCATGCAAGCGTCTGGCTGGTGAAAAGCTACCAATCAGCTCTGCAGCTTTAAATAGTTTAAGAGCTTCTTAAAGTGAAAATAATGCAAATTGCATTTTCCCTGATCCATGGCAGGGAACAAAACTTTTTTTTTCTGCCTTTAATAAGCTTGGTAAATGAAGTGTAGCCATACCTGCTAAATGACCTAACTGATGATCTCCGGGCACAGAGAAGGATCTCTGCCTAATAAAAACAAAACTGCCCATTGTGGGACATTTTGTATTAGACTCAGAGGAGTGTGGGGAATAGAGTTTCCTGCCCTGATTTTGATGCTCTCTACAGGAATTGCCCTCTGGCCCCTTGGCAGGAACTCCATGACCCAGCTGAGCTTTCTACTGAATAGCTCAGCAGGGTGCAGGAGCCAGTTGCATGGCTTCACATGGTGCAGAAAGCTGTGGAGCTTTTCTCCTGAACAGCACCTCAGCCATTTTGAAACATCTGCAATAGCTAGAATTCATGGAACGAGGGGGGAGAAGAAGGAGGAGGTAGGGGGGAAGAAATCCTCCAGCTGTTACATCTCTGCTGAATCTTTTTTATTCCCATCTACTGCCCTCATGATGATTTTGAAGGACACCAAATGGTTTCCATTATTCAGAATGAAATAACATCTGCTCAACAAATATTGTTACTCCTTGGGAAGCACCTCATTCAAGCAGCAGCTCTCTTTACAACATTACAATACAACACACTTTATTTTATACAGTATCCAGAAAACAGTCTCACAGACACACCAGAGAAATAAAGGGGGGGGGGAGAAGTAGCAACAGCTGTAAATGAAAAGAAAATGAAGATGGTGTTTGAAGAAAATATCTTGTTCTGTAGTTGAAGAAGGTGGGCCATGAAGAACATGTCCCATACTTGCAAGATAGCTCAACGACCTCTCTTCAGTGCACTAGCTAATAAAGAAAGAAGGAAAACTGTCACGGGGAGGTGGCCATGCTGGGAGAGGGTATATGAGCAGATGGACATGAGGTCAGTAGTGTGGAATAAGTCCAAAGAGATCAGGTTTGAGTTTTATTTAGACTTAAACTAAAAGCTTAGAAAGGGAAATGGAAGTTACTGAGCCCCACCTTCACTGAACAGAAAAGAAATCAGCTTGGAACGCTGAATTTTAAAGATCTGACTTCCCGTTTCTGATAGGCATGCACAGGATAGGAGCTACCAGCACCAAGCTGTTACCGAAATCAAAATGTCCTTTTTGGCAGCTTGTTTTTTCACAACATATCTGATAGAGCCGACAAACTCAATAATCCAAGAACTGGGTGGCATTTAACATAGTAGCTTGGGTGCTGGCAAACCACTGCCTAGACACTTGCTGGACTGTGCCCCGTGACTTAGTCAAACAAAGACCTCTTTTTCCAGTTTAATTAAAATGTTAAAAATAACACACGGATAAGACTATGCCTGTCTCCCTAGTATGGGGACACCTCTATCTGTGTACTTTCATTTTGCTACTATCAGCATCGTTTGGATGAGGAATTAAAGAAAGAAATATGATTATATGGAGGCATATCCCAGCATTAAAATGATGTAGGGGCACAGTTTTTAGCTTTGTAATTTCTTTTTGTTCAGGGAACGAATGAATTTAGCAACATCACCAACATTTCAATTTACTGAGGCTTCACTAATCCTGCAATTCCTCAGCACCTGTCAGAAGGGCACCGAAGGCTTCCCAGGACTCTGCCTATGGAGATGCAATCATCAAGTTACAAGAGAAAGCACAGACATCTGTACAGCTGACCTCAGAATAGATCTTTGTAACAGATAATCCCAGGAGTTATTTATTGTACTTCTGGCAAGTAACTATTTAACCAGATTTAGGCCAATTTTTGCAGTAGAGATAACATCTATCTAATGCTTATACATATAATTTCTGTGTGATCTCAAGCTGTATCATTTGTACGTATTTGTGTAGTCATTATAAAACTTGTATGTTTAATGTTATCTACACCTTCCCTCAATGTGCCAGGTGACGTAACCTGTAGTTTTTAAAGACATCATGACATTTACAGGTCTATTTCCACAGCTATTAAGAACTGTTTAGAGGCACATAAAGAAATACACTTAGATTGTTAAAAAAAGTCTTTCAAAGTTTATGTTTTTTAAATGTTGATTCTACAACACTGTCCCAATTCTTACAGATTCTGATTAGTGAACAAGGGACTAATAAGTGTTTTACTCAGTAATTCTTAGTGGTTTCAGCCTCACAAGAAAAGCAGAAAACATTCTCAGCTGTTTGAAAACCACAAAATTCTAACATATATTTGAGAAGGCAGATCTTTAACAGTCACCTCTACCTTTTGTTTGTTTGCATGTCTAAACTGTATTTTGAGGGAGGTAAAAAGCCTCAGATGTTATCTGAATTTCCAAAAGAGTACTTTCAAAATGTTGGTTTTTAATTTCTGCTATCATGTTTTACTTTAGGTTACATTAAAGCCTATCTGCATGCTATATTATTTCAACATTACCACCGTGATTAGAGAAACAGCTTAAAAATAATGTGTTTAAGGATCACTTACTGCAAAGGAAGAAACTTGGCCCCACAAACATAACAAATTAGGCTGCCGGTAACCTCCAGTTCACCACCTAAAACAAGCTCGCTGGCTGGCCGCAACAGGAAGGTGTCTCCCTGTATGAGCTTCAGCCTCTCCTCCCTGTAATACACCCAACAGCAGAGGAACCTCATTAACAGCAAAACCTGGGGATGCTGTCACCAAAATTCACCCCATGGCACTTGCTTGTGCCAGGATACATCCTCTGAGTTGCGCACTGAAGGTGAACCAGTGTTTCGGGACAAGACAAAACAGAAGAAACGGTAACTAAAGCAAGGGCAGGAAACAAAAACCCCACAGAGCAGTGGGAGCAGCAGGCACAGCAGAGGTAGGAACAGACTGACATTCAACATTCCGAGTCATTTAGATTAATGAGCTCCAGAAATGTGGGGTCTCACTGTATTAATATCCATTACATAATGTGCTTCCTCCCCCCTGTAAATAGAGGATTCAGGATGCCTAGGGTATAGACAGTCTCTCACTGAAGATAATGGGCCCAAACTGATTTTAGACACAGGTCCCTTTCCCTGGAGACAGTTCCTAATGATCTCCAATGTTACAAAGGCATGACAAAAATATAAAGCAGTCACATTAGCCCCCATAGATCTTTCACAATTACCTTGACTCCTGAAAGAAGTCCATCATGTCTTAATCATAAAATCTGTATTTTTCTCTTTTTGCACTTATGCAGCCTTTCTACTTCACTCCATTGTACTGTAAATGGAATATACACTTATTTTCATGGGCACAGCAAACCGTCTTAAATAAAAGACGCTAATTCCTCTCAAAGGCTGTTCTTGATTTTAGTTTTCTTTCCTAATAGTTAATTGTACCACGAGTATTTTATCAAATTATACTACTGGAAATTGCTAATAGTGCAAATGCATAATTGCAATGGATGTGGATGTTTTCTAAATAAAGGTTCCAATCTGATATTTACTCCTGCTGGAAACTCTGGAAAGGCTTTGCTTCCTATTTGTGCTTGTCTCTATGCAACTAGGTGAGGGTCTGTCCCAAAACAAATTAGTATTTTGTCAGCCATACCGTCAAATTAAAACATTTCTTTATGCTTGTGAGACTGAAAGCCACAATTTTCAAACATTAATTACATTCTCTGGTGGTGGGGAGTGCATACATGCACTGATACATTAAGAAGATGGCAGCTTTCCAAAAAAGCCTAGCAGCCAAAAAAAATTAAACACTAGTAATTTATGAAGAATGATCGAGTTTTAAGAAAATATGAACTTTTTGCTCAACTGCATTTTTTAAATACAGAATGAAAGAAAAATAACTGGATTTCCTGGCAGAATCTTAAGAGGGAAACAGAGCTTTTGAAACATCTAGGAATGCTTCTGCTGAAACCACTGGTGTCTGATAAGAAGGAATGCAACAAAATCATTATGTCTTTCTCTTGAGGACCTTTCTTACCCCTATAAAACTCAGCTGGAGCTGTGACACCTACCATGGGGGAAGCCAGTGAAGTTGCCTGTGGAACACCCACTGCAGGACCTCCTGGACATGCACCACCTGAGAAAGCTCAGGCAGAAGCAAGCATACCTCCCTATACCACATTAAAGAGCACTAAGTCATGCCAAATACAGCAGACCAAGCAATCAGCACAGACAAAACCAGCAGATCCCTCATCCTCACTTTTGGCTGCCTGCTTATGCCTCCACCTGCACATTTTACAGCATCACTTGAATCCAGTTGAAATAAACAGGCAGAGGGGACTGATGGCTCAGGTGATAGGAACAGCAACAACAAAACCTGTTAAGCTCCTGCTGTTTAGCTAAAATACCTGGTAAAAGACCTGGTAATAAAGCCTATAGAAGAACAGTGAAATAAATGAATAAAGTCATGGACTGTTTTGCTTAGTGATAGGATGAAAGAGATGCAGAGGTGTGTTTACTTGTGAAGATCCCCTGGAAGAGCTCCCAGCCCTTGGCAGACCAGCTAGCTTTATCACTGCTCATTGAGGAATGGGAATATGCTGGGCTGGGGAAGGTACGCAGAGAACCCACAGTTAGCACCTCGAAAGGGTTGCAGCTCCACCAGGATTTTGGTTTTTGCTCCCTGTGCTGCAGGGCAAAACCCACCAACAGCCAAAGGATACCCACCGCACCAGTACTGGTGTCTGCATGGAATTAACTGTTAAAGAAATTAGTTTTGGGCTTTAATGACTATTTGATTGTGGGGCAGATTTGGATCCCTGTACAAGCCTGACTGAGTCAAAGGCATTTGATTTGGTTGTATGTTTGTATATTTTGTTCTAATAATGCTCCAGGACAAACTCAGAGGAACGACATCTGCAATATTTACAGTGACAAAGCGCTAGCATAATGTGCCTCTCTCAGTGCTGAACAATTTGTAAATGTCTCATTAAAATGTACTTTTTGTTCCTTCCTTCTTCACCTTAAACTGGTTTGTCTCCTTGGTTTTCACCATTTCGTGGGAGAAAGTGTCAAATTGCACAGTACCAAACCAGCCACTCTAGTTTGGTTTTTTCAGTTTTTTCAGACATTCTTAGCTGCACTATTCTGATATTCTGTGGTCAAAAGAATGGTTTTGAAACTCACGTCTTCAGCATGATTTGAAATTTCCATTTTGGTTTATTTCTAGGATGGGCTACTTATAACTACTACAGTTGTCTCTAATAACATAAATTAGATATAATCATATAAGCAAATATTCTACCAGTACAGTTTGCTGTGGTAACATTCTACCACTACATGCTTACACTTTCAGTGTGTGAATACAGGTGAAATGGGATCTTCAATCTATTTCAAAACAACAAGAGGAAAAATGATGTCAGATGTAATCTAAACAAAGTCAAAGAGTAACTAAAAATTACGAAGAAGAAACATACATGTTTGGTATTGCATGTCCAGCAGTACCTTTAAATGGCTTTATCACTTGCCATCTGTTCTGTCATTTTCCCTTGATATTTATGCACTTATATAAAATTCTGCTTATATATATGCAACATATTCATTTTTATGATAACAAATTAAATATAACAGGCAAAATGTACTTTATTTTTATATGAAAGATATGACCAAAAATAGAGTATAAAAAAGGTAGGGATGCAGGACTGTTCTTGACCATCGAATAATCCTTTTCAAACATTCAATAAGTGGACCAAGGAAGGGGAGCATGCCTCCAGCCAGGCAGGGTTTTACTATTCTCCCATGGAACATCCACCCACTCTGTTCCCGTTACATTTCTTTGCAGCTTCTGATTGCAGGAGAATATAAAAACTGTAACTAGGTAAGACTGAAATGAAGCAGGGATAGAGCAAAGCCATAAAATTGGGATGCAAACTTTCCCAAAGTCTGAAGGTGTTTGAACCCAAGATTTTGGCTCAGGCCCATCTTTAATTTGAAGCAGCATCTGGCAGGCCAAATGCTCTGCAAACGCTGGCACTATGAAAGATGAAGTCTCATGCGACACAGCATGTTGGAAGAAACACTTCCTCCGCGGAGGAAGCCAGGTCACACAGGAACAGTGAATTCAGGAAAGCTGGAAGTTGCAGCTGCACAGGGGGACCCAAGCTCCCAACATCCCTTTGGTGATCCCTTCAAAAGAGAAAAGACCTCCTGCTTTGGTTCATGTCACGCTTGTCCTCCCTGCTGATCCTCTTGTTCTCACCCCTATTCTTTTCATGAGACTTAAACCCCATCCAACGCAGGGACACAACTGCCAAGAAACTGGCTCTATGTGGCCTGTGTTGCTGCACTCAACAGCCCAGCTCCTCCCAAGCCAAGCGCTGTGTCCTGAGCTAGCAGAGCCCATTACAGGATCCTAGCAGTCTTTTCATGCCTGATTTTTAAAAGCATTTAGGTGCCTAAGAATACATTGGGATGCCTAAAGGGATTTTCCTTAGGAATAGAAGATATTTCAAAAATACCTTGAGTCTGGTGTTCCCAGTGACTTGGAGAGTCCTGAGCATTTCTGAAAACCTCACTCAGGATTATCCACATCCTTATACATATGCACAAGCTTGGTCTCCTAGCCTTAAACTCCCAATCTCCCACCCAAAACTGACAGATGGTTTATCCTGGTATTTGTTCATTTAGTGTTAATTGATACTAAATTATAACAAAAAAGTCTATCTGTGCATTATAACAGTTTGGATGTAACCGAAAATAAGGGCTTTATTAACTGCTGTGAGGAACACTTCACAATAGGATCTGCATTTTTCTAGAACTCTGTAATTAAAATATGCACTAACGTGACCACAACATTTTTGAACAGCTGGCACATAGAGCTGAAAAAATAATTAGTTTTCAATAAAAAAGTTGCTTTTTATTACCCAGGCAAAGTTCTCCAGTGACTTTTAAGGATCTGCCAAGTGAAATACAAAAATGAAAATAGAGTCTCTATGCTGGCTGTTAGCCAAGCTGAATGAAACACGAATACGCTGATTTGTGCCAAGTATTAGACATGCTGAACTGAGGCAAAGTGGTTAAGTATCTCCCCAGGTTGAATGTTACACAAAACAGTGTATCTGTCCCCAAAAACGCTGTACTCGGGGGCCCACCACTGTGGCTTTCTCTTGTTTTATCCCAGAAGCCAGGAAATGAAAAAGTGGTTCAGAAGACAACTGAAATATTTCTCTACAAGAAGCTGAGACCCTTGGCAGCAAACCCTCTGTGTCCGGGTTTAACTGGTACATAGTTTGGGGTAGGGGAAAGAAAACCCAGTCACACACAGGAGCTTGCAGCCCAGTGGCACCCTCTGACAAGAAAAGCTGCCCCAGGCTCACCTGGTTGTGGAAAGTGTCCCAAGAACATCTCCTGACAGCCCCATCACCCTGTAAGCACAGCCCTGCATGGCTTCTGTACGTGGAGTAAAGCAGGGATAAGCCTCAAATGCAGCATCTATTTTGCCACCCTGGCTTTTCTGATTAAAAAAAAAAGACAAAAACAACTGCTTGGGAGTCTTTTTTTATTTTATCTTATGAAATCTATAGTCCTCACAGCTGTACCTGAGAACAAGGCGATGGATCTTACTCAGATAATGGCTTTTTATGTGGTTCTCACTACTACTCCAGCAAACTCTCCTTGCATTTATATTAATGTCTTTAAATACAGGCAACCTACACAGAATAATAAGGGAGCCACTAAAAGCAGGTGTGTGCTCAAACTCACTGGTGTGTGCTCAAACAAGAGGCTGTACAAGAAGCTGAGACCTATGGCAGCAAACCCTGTATGTTTGGTTTTAACTGTTGAATAGCTACAGATAGAGGAAAGCAAACCCAGTAACAAATAAAAGACTGCAACCTAATGGCACTCAGACAACAGGCACATGGAAACTACAGCAATTTATGGCCATACTGAAAGTCTTTGCAACCTTCCCAGGTGTCTTAACCTTCCTCATCACTTGGCAAGAGGTGAAAAGATAAAAACTAAGAGAAGCTGTGATTTCTTCCCCTCTCTCATTTTATCATTATCATTTAATTCCCAACTACTTAAAGAAATGATCGCTTGGAAGCTTACAATTTATCGTTCATGGGTATTGGAAAGGCACAGTGACAGTTCTCCAAAGTTACATGATGGAATGCAACTGGCAACTGAGTGCTTACCTGAAAGCACCAAATACTCCATGATTCAAGCCAGGACCTAAAGGTACTTTGGCCCTCTCCACAGCCGAGTTATTGTTATTGTCGTTTGTCTACTGATTTACTACTATTGTAAAATGAATTCTAAGATTTTCTTGAACATCTGTGTTTGAAGTTGAGGGGAAAATAGTTTAATTATCAAAGGTTGAATATAATAAAATGGAAATAAGTTGTCTGTCCCCCAACTCCCATCTACAAGCTCATAACAATCAGGCAAATTGCAGCAAGTAAGTTCCAAGGATAGGGGAGAAAGAGGCAGATTTGTATTTTATGCTCCAATAAGGACAATTACCATGCTATTGTTAATTTAACATATAAATAAAAGCATGATGGAAATATATTTCAGAGTTCAGGTATTCACAGCACAATGCTAAAGCAAGCCAAACCTGGAACCAGTTACTTCAAAATCTATTTTAATTAAAACACATGGGCTATTTTCAGGTGGATAAAATCACAGTGGCTTCAATGGCAAAAGGCCAACTGAAGCTGCATTTGCACACTGAGTAACGGGGTGTTAAATCATTGCAGCAAAGGTGCTCTGTCCAGAAGGCTTTCAAGTATCATAAGTAAAATAAGTCTGGGTTGCTTAAGTTCTTACAGCTGATCCCCTTTCATGGAAAATGCCAATTACAGATCACAGATGTCTAGACTAATCCTTTTAAATATCACAGAGGCAGGAAATAATGTGAAAGTGCAATAAATGACAATTTGTATGGCTTGGGTAGTGGTGGAGTAAGATGGCACATGAAAAACAAACACAAAAAGGCTCCAATGTACAAAGGAAAAGTAAAAGCTTATATTAACGTTCAAGCTCGGTATGGTAAGACTGGAGACCATGGGCTACACTCTGTTCTGATTTACAGCCTGTAAATCCCTTTCAACTGCATGGAGAAAAATTAAGCACAGAATGTCTGCCTGCGCTATTGAATTACTTCTTTCTCCTCCTTTCACCTCCTTTCCCTTTATTTAGTGCATTTTATTCCAAGTTTTGTATAATTTTTTGAAGTTTATTTCAATCAAGGGAAAGGAAAAGTCTGTTTTCTAATAGTGTCTGCATCTTTCAAAGGTTTATGTCTGGTAATTAGCATGGTAGGATCATTAGCATAAATATACAAAGAAATTTGATTTTGGAACATGAATACCATTTTTGCTGTGGAGCAATATAGGACAGGTGACAGGCCCAGCTGGGAAACCTCTTTTTCATTTTTCTGTGACCACAAATCAGACATCTTGGGCTCACAGCAGGCCAGGCTCTACTGGCAGTAATTGGCACCATCTGTAGCTGTCAGAGCAGTGCCTGGCATTCCAGCATTTCATCTTTCCAGTCAAGGCATTCATCACTAGTCCAAAACTCAGCCAGCTGACACTGAAAGATTAACTTGCATTGATTTGCTTGGATAAGCTCGCCTGTGCCTCAGTTGGTACTGAACATTCCTGTTTAATAGCCATCACCATCACAAGATGTTTACAAGGTGATTGTCTACTTAGCTTTTTCCTTTCCCCTTCTTGGTCCTAATATGTTTTCAATTATTATAATTTAGGAGATAGTGAATTAAAAGAAAGGAAGGTGAACATAGCCAGCAATCAGAGAGTGAGACTTAATGAAAGGATTACAAATTCACAGTGGTGGCTGTTTAGTGGTTTAAAATGAGTAATTTCTCCCATCCCCTGTGTGTCAAGAGACAAAACTTGTTGATACGGGGGTTCATCAACAGACCGAGTCTCCTCCAGTTGTCAGTCTGCATAAAAAACCTAAATGAAACCGTTATTATTTTCAAATGCAATTTTCCAGTACTCAGGTAAATCTGGTTTACATTTTCCAGGAAAGCTTTATGGTAGCTATACCAGATGCAAAGTTCAGTCCTCTTTATCACCTAATGCTATACCTATTCACCATTGTTTTTTAAGCTTCTGATGTGTTCAAAATCCAGAGCTTAATCATTCATGCAAGGGTCATTACTATTTCAATTTAGAAAGCTAATGTGTTCTGTAGGATGTTTTGGGGTGAATAAACTGCAATCCAAATGTTTCAAATTCATGTCTATTTTTGCAATTGACAGCCAAATATAAGGGCTTTTCAGGGGAACCTAAGACAGCAAAAATTTTTGAGTCTTATTTAAACAACCATCCTCCTTCTTGAAAATCAAAGTAAAGATTCCATTGTGAGTAAATAAAGGGGATTACTACAGGGTTTTTTAATCACCTATTATAACCCTATCAAAATCCTGCTCAGAAATCCCTATTACTTTTCTCTCCGAGGCACCTTCGCATTAATGGCTTCTTTCCCATAGCACAGGCGATGTGTCACAGCCCACAGAACATGTCCACATGGGGCTCTTTGGTTCTTGTAGGTATCTGGGAGAGATACGAACATTGCCAGTATGAATTGGCTCATTAAAGCTGTGGGTACATCAGCACAGGCAGAACAGGGTGCTCATACAGCTCTGCAGCACCAAGTACCTCCTCTGCTTCCCAAGGTAGGGAGGTATGGCACTGCATCAATGAAAGCAAACTGACACACTGCACTGGGCTACACAGACATGCTCATGTGGTGGCACCTATGGAAAGAAAAGCTGGACAGACTGTTCAGAGACAGCACACATTGAGAGTGTGCGTTCATGAACAACCGGGACACCATGCGAAGAAAATGGGTCAGAAAGGGTTTGCACAGCCCAACTGTGAGGTCCTGTGGGGGAATAGGACAACAGATCCATCTGCCAAAGCCCAAAGTTTGGCTTTGGGGATGGCAACCTCATCTGGGCATGGAAGCTCTGTAGAAGGATGAAAGCAGACAAAATGGGGGCTCAGCCAGGGGCCAGAGTCTCCCAGCAAAGCTGAAGTTGCACTCCTGGAGGTGAAGGATCTGACCCTGTAAATAGGGTGTTTCAGCTAAAAGTGAATATTGTGGCTATGATTAGTGGTGCCTGTCTGAGCTCTGACATGGACTGCCCTGAGAACATCTCCTCACCTTAGAGCCACATGTTAAACTAAGCTTACAACTTAGTGAGGTTTGTCCCTTCTAGCACACAAATATAGCCATTTTCTCTCTTTTTGACATGCAGACAGGATGTACAACACTCCATCAAATAGAAAAGAACAGTAATATTTAAAATAGCTGATATAAATTACACATACTTTAAGCTATCTTTGTTAAAAGCATTTAATCCACTACAGAACACCCGTGAGTGTTTGCAACACATCTGTGGAATAAAATAAAGAGTTGAAGCATAAAACAGTATTAAGTCATCTGGTTTGGAGGGATTTTTGTATTAGATTTTGTTCATTTATTACGTGTAATGTGATAGTGGCCAGATGATTAATACAGTGTGGTGGGAGTGATGTAACAGGAAAGATAAAAATGGATATCATAAGCGGAGAAGAGGTTGGAGATGTGGAGAGGGTACATCAGGAGGGTTAGGATAAAGAGGTTAATGTTTACAGTATCTGAGTGTGACTGACTTCCTTTAGAATGGGATTTAGGAGGATTTACTCTTTCAGTCGGTGATTATATCCCACAGGATGTCTCAGGTGAGGGGAGAGAGCACAGAGTTACTGTTTTGAGACAGATACTGCCCCTAGCACCAACATGTTCAAAACATTTTTCTACATCTGTGGGGAGTGAGATTTTGGTTGCTTCCACCCGTACCAAAACAGAGCTCACTAGGTTGCACCACTGTGAGCCTGCCTTGGGGCAAACGAGGCAGAAGGTATGTTCTGTGGATGAGGAGCAGTGCTGAGAAGGGAGTGACTGGATGATCTGTAAATCCCTGCTATTAATTAATGGATACAGCTGCCTTTGGCAAGAAAGCAACCTTAGCTATCAACAGTGGTGACTGACAACGATCTAAAATAGAAGGAATTTATCCAGAAAGTCTCACTGCTCTCAGATATGTGTTCTACCATGGCTGTTGACACTGCTCACATGTAACTCTATTTGGGATGGATCCTTTCTTAGGCTTGAACCAGAAACTGTAAAACTAAGTTGGTAACCATGTGTCCTATAGGAGAATGCTCATGAATTTAGCTACACATGTGCTCACAGTGCAATCTGGAGGTCTGGACAGCAAAATGAAATCTACTCACTACATTAACACCATATCAAAGAGTATTTCTACTCTAGGCCCTGTGTGTTTCTTGTACGGGTCAGATTTTCAAAAGCATTCAGCATCAGCACATTCCACTGTGGAGGTCTGACCAGATTTTCAAAAGAGATCTGGTCACCCAGGAACATCTATTGAGTACTTAAACCCAAGGGAAAGGTAAAGAATATTGTGAGCTGACTACATGGTTCAACTGCAATTTTTACTGTATGAGCACGCTGATTCAAGTTGCGTGAGGTGATGTCAACACACACGAAAAGCACAGAAGAAAGTAAAATGCTCAAGGTCAGCCATGGCAGCACAGTGAGCCAATGTGCTGAGAGCCAAAGGTTTTATCTCTAGTAAGCATACTTGACAGATTTCACCCAGAACAGCCAGAAACATAAAAACCATTGCTGCTCAGAGGGAGGCAGTGGGATCTGCTCATGGGAATCAGATTTCTGTATAGTCTTTTACATATACTGAAGGTGACTAAAGGAATTAGGCCAGCCTTGGATTGCTCCAAGGAGCTAAGAAGGCCTGTGGTGAGATGGAAATGCATGTGGATGGTTCTAAACCCTTCTCTTTCTATGCATTTTCAATTACTATCAAAACAAACTGTACTTTTGTTCCCAAATAAAGGCTGTCTTGTTACTAGAGTTGCAGCTGGGCATGTACCCGTAGCAGAAGACCCACTGCCCTAACTCCCCCATGATGAAGCATTAATGGAATCAAATGGTATCTGTTTACTATCAGATGAACTACAGGAGTAAAGACCTTTACATTTTTAAGACAGCAATAAAATTATGTTTTAAAGGTATTTACATTTACCTAGTGAAGCATTAGAATAAATCTACCGACTTTGAAGACACAGTGCTAGCTCACAAGATTTACACAGAGTTCTGAGACATTTGGTGTTTCTCCTAAAGCCTAAGCTACTACATCATTTATTCACATGAAGAACTTAGTTTCAGTTTATTTAAGAGCTTTTCAGCTTACACAGTCCCAGAGAAAAGCTTCAGAATGTTACCCTTACTCGTTTGGAAACCAGAAAGCAAATAATAGCACATAAGATCTTATTACTTTTTTAAATGTCATGATAACTATGCCGGTCTCATGATTTTTTGAGAAAGAATCTTTGTCTCTTTCTTTTTTTTTTTTTTTT